>JAQIVE010005844.1:0-12294 GCA_034698285.1 Sminthurinus bimaculatus | reverse complement strand
CAGCACTTATTGCACCGATGACCCCCAAAACTTGATATGGTATGCAGAAGGGTCCAAACTACTATGTTGTTGCACACGGAGCTGAACATTGGTTCAGAGTTCGCTTTTAAAGGGGATTGTTAAACTTACCCCATAAACAAACTTGCCCCAGGTGACCCTACAAAAATATACGTGTGCTTAGGTATTCGGTACAACACATTATAATGCATATAATATAACTAATAGGTCATAATACATTAAATAATAATATCTAACATCTAACATGTGCACGTATACATACGTACAATATAAATTTTATCTCTCGGCCAGTGTGCATAATGTTCCCACGTACAATCTGAAAAAGAGTGAAAAATCAAGATGTCCCTTTTATCAAGCCACAATGTATTGATTTCCCTTATCACAACAGACAATTCGCCGATTCTATTCAGTTCAACAGATGAAATTCATTCAAATTTAGGTGTTGCATAGTAAATCGTTGAATGGGGCTTTTCTTTTAATATTTATACTAGGATCTCATTCTTTTGTTAAATAATACACTTTATACTTTTCCATATTGTATCCGTTACTTTTTGAACAAGTAAAAGTGTGAATTGTTAATACCAAAGTATTTACGCGGAAAAGTAGAAAGTGATAAAGGTTTTTGGAGGAGAAAGTATTTTTCATCAACCAACCATGGCTAGCGTAAGCTCATTATAAAAAGCTACATATATAAATATAATACCATTATAATTTATACATAACACATTTTGGTTGTTGGTCTGGAGAGAAACGATGAACTAATTTATTTTAAATACATAGCAAAATCTCAAGCTCACTAAAAAACTATAAATTTAAAAAAAAATTCAGGTGGATGATAATGAGAGGAATATTTACATAATCTCTGGGATTTTTGCCGGCGTCATTTTCCTGCTCTGTATTTTGACCACCATGTTATTTGCCTACATCAGCAAGTGAGTAAACAAAAACATAAACAAAATTCATTTTTCCACGAACTGTACAATCGGGCTATTAAAACTCATGGTGGCGGCGTTGATTTTATGCTTGAGAAAATAGGCTGACAGCTCGGGTAAAGATTTTAGAAGGCTCATTGGAACAAGTCTGGGGACAGTACACAAAGAAAAGCATGGCAAGTGGTGGGCAGCCAATTCCCGATGAAATCTCCGTTCGGGGATTTCAAATTCACACCGGAAACCCATCTAATTTTCAAAACACTTATCCAGGCAACAGGTAAAAGTTTTGACTTATGTACTTACATCCCAACTTCATTGTTTATTGTTTTTTTTTCATTCGAGAACAAGTGATATCTATTTATTTTTCATAGGCATTTGGGCCAAAATAATCCTCAGTACTCAAACCACTAACTTGTAAATTAAGAAGTAAAGTACAAGAAAGAAGGAAGTATTATATCTTGGACCTTAGAAAGTGACCCTTTGGAGATTAACATCCCGCCATGAAGACTTTTTTCCTGATGAAAATTGTGTTTTTGTTTGATTTTCTCACATTTATATTCCTACTGTATTTCTTTGCTAAGAAATCCTTTTTTTTCGATTTTTACTTCAACTGATAACGGACACAAAGACGCAAATTTGAAACTTAACTTTTTAACGATGGAAAAATTATCACGAAATGACTCAATAAATGTTTTTAATAAAAACAGCAAAAGAGTTCTGAAATACGTATTACATCAATTTCATTTATGAGGATGATGTCATTCGGCATTTTCAGCCTTCAATACACTTTATCTTATCGTCTATCTATCAATGGTTTAAACTACAATAATAATGTACTACATACGTGGTACAATTGTGACATGAATCGGCGCTTAATTTCTCAGGAAAGTGATGTCAACTTCGATATCAACTGCAATACTGTATCAGCAATACTGAACGATTTTGGGACAAAATACATTCATGTGTGTAAATATGCACAATGCACACATACATATGCACCTTGAAAAGGTTTCCAGTTTTTCTTTGTCTCCTTTAAAGAGCCAGTAACGTATAAAAATGGTCAGAAGCTCAACGTTTAGATATTTCTAGGGTCAGAAAAACTTGACAGCCACTGCGCTGTTAATAAGTACCTGTCACATCATCTTTTCAATTTTCAATCAAATAATATACCGAATATCGAATATACCGATTTATGACCTGTTGCTTGGGAAATTAGGCAACTTATTTCAAATATTCGAGCAAACTTTTTTCAGTAACTTTTAAAAATTATGAAACAAGCGCAAAACACAAATTATATCAAATGTGCAATGCAAATGACCTCCTCATAAACAATAAAGGCATTATGCATCAGTAGGCACATCAAAATTCCTCACGTTTATTCGCATTACCGTCAACAAAGATTCGAAATTCTTCCAGTTGTAATCCATTTGCACCCTGTAAAATGTCCTGAGGAGGAACTCTTGCTACTACATCTTATGTAAGTGCGCTCCTTTTAGACGTAGGAAAAAGGCGTAACAAAAATTCCACAAAAAACAAAGCATTTTTGCGCATTCCCTTTTTCTTAAAATGTAAAATTTCCAGGCTAATTGCCTTTAATAGCAATGTGAATGAAATTTCAGAGCACTGATAATGGCGGTTTCAAACGGGCAGCCGCTTTCTCTGCTGTCATCGTCCATCCAAAACAAGAGCTGAACATAACAACAGGACTGATGCGGCTCCGCTCACTCTCAACCTGATCCTCAGCCATTTGGTAAAAAGAAAAGGTCAAAGGTCGTCGGATAATTTTTCCAAGTGTAGCCAATTCGCTGATCAACATGCGAGTGACCGTGACGACGCTCGAGGATGAAATCTTCAACATTGAAATCAGCGAGGATTTGGAGCTGGAGAACTTCAAGGCATTCTGTGAGGTTGAGTCGGGATATCCCGCCTCAAAAATCCTCCTTGTTCACCATGGTCTTCCCTTGACCGATGATAAAAGATCTCTTAAGGTACAGCTTCATCTTCTCTCTGCTGTTCATCGTCAGTTCAGTTATTTGTCCTCTTTATTGCAATACATGCAATAAAGTTTGTACGGCCATATTTTTAAAATGTATTTTATGCTTATACACAGGATTTGGGTTTGAAAGACGGAGATGTCCTCGTTTTGCAGTACCATCGGCAAAATCCCAACGCCAACTCGAGCAGCTCCTTGTCTACCCTTGAGTTTCACGGACAGCCTGCATCCTCTACGAATTCTGACGCCGTTTCCAGCAACTTACAACTACCACAGTTCGACTTTAGTGCCATCCAAGTCCCAGGATCAAATTCCAATTCAACTTCTTCACACCCAAAACATTCATCTGGCCCGTCTCACCCCAACAATCCTAACTTGAATGACCCCAAGGTCATCCGGGACATTTTGTTGAGCGATCCCCAGCAAATGTCAATGCTTGAGCAAAACAACCCTGCGATGGCCGATGCTCTCAAGAGAGGAGATTTTGGTAATAATAACTTTTCGTCCCATTTTTACAGTATAAATTCTTTGAATTTCTCGTTCCAAAATTTTGAAAAACTTTCATTTTCCACATAAAGAGGGGTTCTCCAAGATGGTCCGGGAGCTGCAAGCGCAACGAGAGGAGAAGGAAAAACAGCGTCGGCTTCTCTTATCAGCCGAACCATTCGACGTGGAGGCTCAAC
Organism: Sminthurinus bimaculatus; assembly: GCA_034698285.1. Lineage (NCBI taxonomy): Eukaryota > Metazoa > Arthropoda > Collembola > Symphypleona > Katiannidae > Sminthurinus > Sminthurinus bimaculatus. The sequence continues at coordinate 8,668 of JAQIVE010005844.1, read as the reverse complement.
GATTGATCGCTGAGGAAATTAGGCAGAAAAACATTGATGCCAACATGGAGGCCGCCATGGAATTTAATGTAACGGCTAATAAACAGTTTTGGAATAAGAAAAATTGAAACGAGAAGCTTAGTTAAAAATAAATTGATTTTTTTACAGCCAGAGAGTTTTGCCACAGTTGTCATGCTGTATATAAACTGCAAAGTCAACGGATATCCAGTCAAAGCTTTCATTGATTCAGGTCAGAAATTATGACAGAAAATCGGTGTGCAAAGCCAAAGCTCAAAAAGCGAACCGCAAAACATAAAAAATGACAGCAAGGTTCAATTTTGTTTATATTGTATGCACAGGTGCTCAAACGACGATCATGTCAACTGAGTGCGCCGAGCGTTGCAACATAATGCGGCTGGTTGACACACGATTCTCCGGAGTGGCCAAGGGAGTGGGCGTTCAGAGAATTATTGGCCGGGTTCACATGTCCCAAATAGAGATTGGTCATGACTTCCTCACAACCTCCTTTTCAATCCTCGAGGATCAAAAAATGGACATGTTGCTGGGTCTGGACATGCTCAAAAGACATCAAGTACATAATATGCGTATAATGCATCATTTTTGTCCATTTCATTATATTTGTTTGTACAATTTTGCGAAAAAATTAGTAAAAAGTGTAATTGACGGAATTGAATTTCCACAGTGCGTCATCGACCTGAAAAAGGGAGTCTTGATTATCGGAACAACGAACACGGAAACTCCATTTCTACCTGAAGCTGAACTTCCCGATTTGGCAAAATTGACCTGCTCCAAAACGGCGTTGAATGACAGCGATGACAAGAATAAAACCACAGGATCAGTTGGAGTCAGCAAAATGGGGGAAGACTCTGGAACATCAGGCCATGGACAAGTCCAACATAAAACCCCGAGTAGTAGCAAGGAGCGGAACAATAAGATTGGCAATAACAGCGGCGGCAAGAAACGGAGTAAAACCCCAACTAACACCAATCCAACCATCGGGAATAAGTAGCCAAAGTTTCGCCCAATTCACAGCATGAAATCGATAATTTACTTGCATTGAAAAATCTCAAGTTCTTCAAAATACAAAATCCTCAAATCTCGTTCGCACTGTAAACAGATAAATTATAAATCAGTCCTCCTCAGTGCACAAATAAACTTTACACATGCAGAACTGTCTACTTAAAACCTGATTTTTCCTATTTATTTTTGCACTGTTCCTGTCGAATCATAAGTCATGACTTTAAGTTATGGCAAATATTATAAAGAAAATAATATTTACTCGCGTACAAGCTCGTTACAATACACAATACACACAGGGTTGTTTATGCGGGATCATAAATTACAAAAAGTCGTATAAGTTACGACTCGTAACTGCAACGCTGTTAAGTGACAAATATCCGTAATCAGTATAAAGAGAGTTTGGCCATGACGTTAATTTTGCATCCTAATGTTGTTACTTACTTATTTATTTAAATGGAGATTTTGCGTACAAAAACACTGTAATTAAGATAACAATAATATGTACCTAACCGCGCATCGCTCATTCAGTGTGTAGTGTGTAAGCATCTTGCATGATAATATAACTATATTTGTAATGCCTACTTTCCTTGTAGAGATAAAAAGTTTGCTGATCACTCCCACTATGTGAAAACTGCAATGAAAACTCAAGCACCTAGGTACTTATGCATTTCATCACTTAATGTATTACTAATGGAAAATAAAATCTTCTATTTATGCTTGTTTAGAGAATTAAAATTGTCTCATTCTAAAACGTTTTCCTACTGCTTCATTATTTAGCATTTATAACAATACTTATATTAGCAATGCTATTAGCAATGATTTTTCAAATTGCATTTCTTGGATTTAGTGTACATAGTAGTTAGTGTTGGATAATATTTAGGTACTAAGTATCCTTTAGAGTGACAATCGTGGTCTATAGCATTCATCTAATAGTCGGTGTCGCTTGCTTTCCAGTCTTCTTCCCTTTTTTCGTCTAACTTATTTCTTATTTCCATCTTCAAGTATTTTTATGGTGAATTTTTGTGGTGCGCATCGTGTTTTGTAATTTGTTTGGTTTCTAGTTTCTAGTGTACATGAATGATACACTTTACTGATAAACATGTATCAACTTTCTCGACTTGATCCACAACTCAAAGGCTGGACCATTTTTCTTTTTGTTTTCATCATCTTTTCCGGTAAAAATAAGAAAAACACGTCCAATACACAACTATAATATTTAAGGAGTATACAATACATCATGCATGCAAATAGATGACGTAGATTTCCTATAATATACGATTAGATACATAAATACATAATGCATAATAATATGTGCCTGATGCATTACTGTACATATTTACAAATAAAATTTCCTTTCTTCCTCTCAGGTTGGTCTGAAACTACTGGCGAAAACGAGGAGGAAGGTGACGACCAAGTCAGATTTTACCTGTATAATAATCCAAAGTAAGGGAAAGAACAAAATGATGGTTCTTTAGTATGAAATGTAAACGAGAAACGAGATAAGCAAAGTTTCTTATCTATCTCGTACTTACGATTAATATGCTTATCTGTATACTTGATATATGCTTGATATTTAATGTCTATAAGTTAGAACTTACATGTGTGTGCGTCTTATTTCAGTAACTATACTGTTGAATTCGGTCATGAACTGGACTTGCATGAATTATACACCATCCAATCATCGGGCATTACGCCTGAGGTTCCAATCAAGTTTCTTGTCCATGGATTTGAGCACAATTATAAATGCTGGTTTCCTCAAGAATTAAAAGATGGTAAAATAAAGATTAAACATCAAGTATATTTATGAACTTTATATTCTTGATTCTTGATCTACGTAACTGTATTTACCTACACATACAGTATGTCATAATATATCATAATATTTTAGAGTACTTTGCCCGTGGTTTCAAGTATAATGTGGTGGCAGTGGATTGGGGAAAATGGGCCACTCCGAAATTTTCGGTCATGTACCCGAGTTCTGTAAAACATGTCAAAACTACGGCAAGAAGACTCGCGAATCTCATTTCTTTTCTTCGGGACAATCAAATGATTTATTTAAACAGGACACATTTAATAGGTAAAATCAATGATTGCATGCTTTAATACTAATAATGACACATTCCGTACATAGAAAAATCCGAATTCTGCAGGATTTCTTGTCGAAAATATGTCGTATTTTTCACTGAAAAAGTCAGGCCAACAAGGCAACAATACAACCCGACTTCGTGTATTTTTTCCTAAACGGCCGGATTTTCCAGTATACTCACTACTCACTATTAGTCAACATAATTAGGCATGCTACTACAATCATGCTTTCAGCGGAAAATGTTGGGTCAATTTACGAGTACAACAATACCAAGTATAAAATGAAGAATTCGTCCTTTAATTTCGATATACATAATATATATTATGGGATATTAAAGCTGCTTAAAGTTCTGCCTATACTTAAGGATTCAGTCTCGGAAGTCACGTTGCCGGCTTAACTGGAAAGCGCATAAGGGAACAATATGCACAAGGGCAAGAGAAAATTGGACGAATCACTGGTTTGGATCCAGCACGACCGCTTTTTAATCTGGGGAAAATTGGAGGTCGTCATCTTACCAAATATGATGCTACCTTTGTGGATGTGATTCATACAGGTGAAATTTAATATCATGAATGAATCGAAAATTCGTGCGATAAAACGACGAAAATGGCTAGAACAATTTACAAACAATAAAATAATATATTAAGTGTTATAGTAGTTTCAAAGTTGTAATCAAAATGTTTAGATATGGGCGAATTTGGAACTACACTTCAGTCAGGTCACCAGGATTTTTATGTAAATGGAGGATACCCCCCTCAACCAGGATGTAGTAGTGCTAATTGTAAGGAATTGTTTTGGAACGAGTGCGGTGATGCCATTAGTTGTGTAGTTGATGGTGGTAGTTAAAAGTTAAAACATGTTATATTATTGTACTTTTATACATGTATAATGGACAAATAATGAATTTGACTACATCCGATTTCATTAATATAAGTAAGTCGTAAACCATTAAAGTAAATAAAAGACTAAAAAGACAATATTACTGACCTTTTCAGTCTCGTGTAGTCATCAGGCGGCTCCAAATTACTTTTTACAATCGATAGGATCCCAAAAGTTACGTGCATGTCAGTGTGACGATGAAGACTCCGCTAAAAGACGAAATAGATGCGATTCTTGTCCTGAAAGCGTTGCTTTCGGTGATAACGCTGAACCTGGGTAAGATATAATATAAAATATAACAAGACCTCATACACCGTCTATAGTGTGTTTCATATCTTGAAAAAACTATGTTATTAAATATTATTTATAAATACATTCAAAAATTACAATAGCTCATTACGATGCATATATATATAATTTTGATCCATGAATATTTATGTATTATGTACAGTAATGAAGGAAAATTTTACTTGGACATGGAAAGAATCAAGCTTAGTGGAAGATATACATGCTAAAATAGCAAAAGATATTATAGTATTATAATAAACTATATTATCACCATTGCTTATTATCCAGAATCCAGAATTGCTGTATGCATGTGTGCAGTGTGCAGTGTGCAGTATCTATAATAGTAGTAGTAGTTTTCAATAATTTGGTTGACGGTTGACGGCGAAAGCTCACTAACTATAATTGTATAGACGAATTTGGAACGAAACTTACTTATTAAGTATGTCATAATATGTGTAAACTGTTGATGTATAATAGGTTCATATTTTGCTATAAACTATAAACAATAAAATGGTACAAAATCCGATTCTGAATTATATTGTCTTTAACATCTTGTGCATGTTTTTTTAAGTGCTTATACGTTAAGCTAACTTCGCAACTTCGCACGCTACACAAAGTTGTGCTTTTCATCTTATTCGTTTTAATTCATCTGCTGACTTCCTGACTGCTCACAACTCCAACCAACTTCAGTACAATCTACAATCCGAGGTAAATAAGGGTAAGTATTCCACAATTTTTCCAAAACTTCATTTAATAGTCCTTAAACTTAAATATCATTTACAGATTTTGCTCGTATTACTATAATCGTATATCATGCTTTGACTGTAAAATATAAGTAAATACTATATCACTTCCTATAATACTTAAGCCTTAAGCACAATCCCTGGTAGAATAGTAAAAATCATATATAACTATAATACTTTTGTTATTTGATTGAAATTTGAATTAATTTCGAAAAAATGTAAAATATTTAATCACTAATCACGGTTATGGCCACAAAATGCAGACTTTTGTCTTTTATCCTTTTCATATAATACATATTCATGATTCATGTAAACAGTTGTTCATAATTCATAATACTTGCGTAAAGATGATAATAATATTATGCATACATATGATATTATAAGTAAAATATATCAAGTATACTATATGCGATGTCAGTTAACATGTTTCTGCATGTTCAGGATCTGTTTTAGTTCTCTGGGAAAATCTTGCCTAAAGATAAAGCTATTTAATACAACTACTGAAATACTTTATAAACTTAATACCAATAACGTGCATATGTAATATGTACATGTTAGTAAATACTTAAGAAGTAATAACGAATAATTAAAAAAAGTTTGCATCTTTGTTTTTCATCATTCATTTTGACAACTTTTTTTATCAACTATCAACTTCTTCTTTATGAAGTAGAAGTATTAATATCGTAAGTAATTGTAGTCAATAAGTACTGAATATTTAGAGAGAAACGTGGGCATTTAAGTGGTGCCTTTTTCTTAGAGCCCTTTCTGAATATTATTTTTTACGCATATCTTTATTACTTTTCCGGCTCCTCTTTGTAATGTGCGTGTATGTATGTACATACAAAGTAGACAAAGCAAGAGAGAAAGATAGAGAAATAGGCGCGTATGAGCTCGCACATTTGAGAAGCAGCAGTCGAGATATGACGATAAAATTTTAGCTGCTCAATTTTCTAAAACATTTTTTGATATTTTTCACTCGATTTTTCGATCTCATTAACTTTGTGACTGACTACATTAATTAGTACTAATAATCAACAGTATTTTTTAGTCTTTGTTTTCGATTCCCGACAAATCCCAAATTGACAATTTTTATCACCGTCAAGTGCTAACTGCTAGATACAAACTACAAAGAAAACAAGTTATATATACGTTATATAGTATATACTATATACATACAGCACCTGTGCTGTGTACTACAGTGACTGTTGTGTCTTGTGTCTAGCTCGAGACGAAGTTTTTGTTTTTTTACGTTTTATTTTATTTTCATATTATAATATATATTTATTATGTTGAACGAGTTGGAACAAACATCTAGAATGGGTCTCAAAGAAAGAGTTGAGCCAAATTTAGATGGAGGATCGGTATGTTATCATCTTTATTCAGTATTATTATTACTGTTTTTAAAATTATTATTATCATTTCCTTCAACTTTCATCAGCAAGTCTGTGTGGGATGTGTGATAGTATGATAGCAGTAGGATAGTATATTTGCGTTGCGTATACATAATATATAATATTATAAGCAAGAGCAAATGATGCAAACATCTTTGCCGTGTCTGACAGATAGTTTTATGACTCATGTGTTTTCCCTTGCTTTACGTTGACGTTACTTACGTTGATGCACTAATAATATCTCCTGCATCCTAGATGTAGTCAAAAAAAGAAAATCACTGAAAATGATTCTTTAGCTTAACTTTGGTTAAATTTTGGTACTAATTATGTCATAATTCTTTAGGAAATGGGAGTAAAGAAGCAGAAAGTTTACAGAGAACCTGTACGAGTATCTACAAGACTTCAGTTTAAAGAAAAGTTGAAAGGTATGTGAATGCATAAATAAACGTATAATATTATTATAAACGTCAATTAGTATATATACATACTTATATATATTATGTTGCTCATTTACTTTTCACCCCACATGTATCTACCAATGTTGTTATCTGGTATTTCTACATACCTCAACTTAAAACATGCTTTAAAAAGTACAACGTGCTTAATGCACCGGCAATGTGCGCTGTGTGCTGTATTATTTTGTATGTATTTAGTTGACGGAAGCAGTAAATGAGAATACGTAATGATAAAATAATAATATTGAACGTGAGTTGAAAGGTTAATTAAGAGTAATAATTGTCATGTGTGGGGTGAGCCAGAAGTATGGTCCAAAACGTAGTAAGTACATGTATTACGTTTGGACCTTACTTCTAGACCTGCCGGTATTTTGTATTATAATAATATTTTGACTAATCGATAATCAACTACCCATAATCCTTCTTTCACAGCTTTAACCGAGAAGGAACGTTATTTGGAACTAAGTGAAAAATGTAAAACGAGTGAAAATCTAAAGGAAAAGTATAGAAATGCCGCGAGGTTCGTGGACATGACAAATACAAAGCACAAATGTCTCTTTCTACAGATGCTTGGTTTAGAGCCTCGAAATGCGGGTGAGGTTTCTTCTTTTTTTTAAAACTTTTTGAAAAATGAACACAGCGTATTTTATGATAGTATGCTACCTATACCTAACCTATACCTATGAATATGAAAACCGAAGAACTGATTCTAAACGGGTTAAATGTTCCTCATGCTTATGTTCTTTTAAATATAATATACTATAGCACATATTATAAGAAGGCCGCCTTATCTATAAGTTCTAAATAAATGCAAAGTATTATCTTATTTATTAAGCTCACTATTTTTAATGCTGGTAAATCAGTACATCTAGATATTTGTGCTGTAATTCGAAATCAAATTAACGCCTTGTTTTTAATTTATTAGATGATCTCTCAACCTCGCTGAAGTGTATAGAAAAGTCGGCTAAATTCAAAATTGACGAGGTATACAAAACATATAAACCATTCTTATTTTAAATAGTATCCCGAAATCCAATGACTATATGCAATATGATATTATTTTGTGATGCGCAATTGTTTACATCACAAACAATCATTTTGATTAATGTTATATTAACTCTAATACTTCTTTATCGTTTTGTTCCATTTGTGTACATACTACAGAAGAGGAGAATCGAGAAAGAAGAAGAACATTTAAAACTAATTGCTAAAGATTTAAATAATGAGATTAAAAAACAAAACGAAACAGTTCCTGCTGATACTCAAGATATCACTCATGACGAGACAAGCAATGGTAGCCACACAAGCGAGAGCGGATATGAAAGTAGTAGTACCTCACCAAACAAAGTTGGCGCACATGAAAAATTATCATCCGTTAAAGGAAAATCATCTTCGTCTGCACAACCCACACAACAACTCCGCTCTCGTGCAGTTTTAAAAGTTAAGAAACTTGTTGAAGTTAGAAAAAGACCCAATCCATATGATACTTCAGAATATCTTACTACGCCGTGGCGCGTTCAATGTCCGCCGCCTGTGATTAAGAAGTCTCGTTTGGACATTCCTGTAGATGGTAGTTGTACCCCCGAAGATGAAGATAAGTCATTCTGGGGTAATGGAATCCCGATCGATGTCTTTTTTCAGAATTCATCTAATACCAGTGAGCGTGCTTTAAAGTCAAAACAACAAAGTGAGTAAACTATTCTTCTTCTTCTTAATCTAAGCTAACGAAATATATTTTATGGTACTGTATATTATTATAATATTTGATATTTGAACAAATGAATAGTCTATGGCCACCTAAGAATC
>JAQIVE010005843.1:0-12294 GCA_034698285.1 Sminthurinus bimaculatus | reverse complement strand
AGCCAAGGTACAAATTCAAAGCGCCGCTTCCTCTGTATCGATGATTCCTGTTGTAGCTCATTATGTGTATGTCTAATTTTTAATCGTTCTGTCTTCGTCACAGAATACCACTCTCTAAATCCCATCGTGAACAAGAAAGCAATAATGATTAATGTCACACCAAGGACGCTGAAAGCACAGAAAAATTTCAAATAACATTATAAAAATACATCTCACTTTTAACATGTATTCTTAAAAAGTAATCAAGAATGTATAAAATACATCCATTTTATTATCTTTTTCTCACCTAAAAGCATTGGGAAATGAATGTCGATGAAATTGCCTAAAAATTCCCCAAACGCAGGAAAACACAAAAATGAGCACTCTTTGCTTGACCACTGATGCAAAGGGCGAGACAATTTTCATCATCGAGTCAGTTTCCCTATTTGAACCCTCCTCATTCTCACTGATGTCTTTCCTCATGCAAACGCCTTGCATTTTACACTGAGTCAAGAAGAACAGTGTTGATATGCCGATGACGGTGAGAACGACAATGGAAGCGATGAATCCCGCATTTGCACCACTTAGTTTTGCACCAAAAACGTGCATTACACATCCAGCAATGACACAAAATAATGTGCCTTTTAGTCCAACTGCGGCTGTCAATAGCGAGTCATTCACACCTTGTCTTCGTAAATACACAAGAATAAAGGACGCCTGAATTGTTAAAAGAGAACTTGCAATCGAGGCTGCAACGCCATTCTGCAATGGAAAGAGAATTGATTGATCAATTTTAACTTTAGTTTTAATCTTTTATTTAAAGTGCAATAAAAAAAACTGTACTTTAGTCACATGAAAAAGTTAGGTGTACAACTGACATAAATTAAGCTTTGAATGTATGGATGTTTTGCTGTTAGAGATGGTATCGAGATCAAAATGACCCCCAGGTAACCGGTGAGGGAGCAGACAATTAGCTCAAGGCTGCACTTCTTTTCATGTATTATATGCTGCATCAAAATCCTTATGATGATGGGTAAAAATGACATTGCAAGCGAAACTGTGATGTCCAGGTATTGAATTGAGAGAAACTGCAGTAGAAGAGCCCCTGACACGATGACACTTTGAACCTATAAAAGTACACAACACGTTTGCTGATTGTTTCATTTAACCAAAACCTAATACATTTTAAATCTCTGTAATCTTGTACATATACCTGAAGCAGAACAGAATTGATCCACCGTCCACCGGAGCAGGGAGTGAGTGAAGAAAATATGTCATTTTTCAACCCATACTTTGAATAAATTAGAAAGGCTAGAGACGGCCAAAACAATGACTGAAAAATGACTAGTCCAATCACATACAAGTGCACTCCTGCCATCAAATCAATAAACTGAACTACACAGGTAAAACACAAACTAGGCAAAAGCTGAAGAACAAGACGAAGTAGCTGCTGCATTCTCGTTTCCTCTGGCTCGTTACTATCTGATACTTGAGGTCTAAATGTGGGATTGTTGAATTGTTGCATTTGATTTGATACCACGTACGGACTTGAATTTGCATTTCGTTCTGCACTTGGATTGTTGTTAATATTGCTCGTTTGTCTATTTACTCCTGTGCCAGCAGAATAAACACGACAATTTCTCTCGTCATCACCGTTACCTTCCTCATCTGCTGGACTTTTCCATGTAATCCTTTTGTTGTTGGGAGGACGAGGACCAGAGGAAGAAATACTGTCGTCCTCCGGTTCTATGGTCAAGTCGGACGCAAAGGAAAATCCATCATCGTCACTTACTTCCTCTCTCCTGTCCGCCATTCTTTTCCTGTCTAAAAACTAATTATTTTCAGTATTGTATTTTTCACTACAATTTTTATCCTTATTGTATGAAATGAACGCTTGACTTTGACTTTGAATCGTGCTTCTTATAGCAAAAATCATTACACCACAAAATATTAAAAAATGCACTAAAACTAAATAAAATTAGACACCGTTGTACATGATGAGTAAATAATCCACCTTCTCAACTTGCAAAATGTTAGTCAAATGAGAGTTAGAAACTGAACATAGAAAAAGCAGAAAGGACGACGAGAAAGTAGAGTATTGTAAATATTGTTATCGAATTTAGAGCAGCAGCACATTACAGATTACGGATGTATACAGACAATATATGGATATGCATGTAGGGAAAGGAAAAAATACATTATATAACACTCACATACACATACGGAATTTATCATTTAGGTAGTCATTATCTACCGGCACAATTGTTTACACTGTTGCGATTGGTGGAAACGTGTAAAATCTCGCCCTAGTATTTGTAACATAATATCCAGCCGTTTCCATCGAAAATCATGTACATAGATCATAATATCTCGAGCTTCATGAGTGATGCATGTACACATAATTTTAAGGTAAATAAAATGCTTGGCACACTTAGATTTGTCAGTGTCGAGGATCCTCTCTCGTATTTGTTGCTCATTCTCTTTCATATAGAGAAAAAGTGTAAATAAACCACAATGTATTTGCGTGCTCACCGTTAAGTTTAATTGCCTGTTTCTCTCTCTCTCTCTCTTTCTCCTGTATGTTTAATATCTGTCTGCAAGTGGTCGTTGGATATTATTATTGTATGACAAAAAATTGTAAACATTGAACAAGGTCCCGCTGAGCCTAAATGTTCGATATTACTTATAGTAGACCATTCTTAAATAATATACATATACATGTGAAAGCCTAAAGTGTGGGGAGAGAAGAAGGAAAAACGTCAACAATGTCAAGCTGGAGACTAAAGTTGCATATTACACGCATACGTTTAGGACTTAGGTAGGTTTAATGTTTATTGTTCAACTCGTCACAACATACATATATATACTAATAATATATAGTCATTATTTAAAGCTTTTGTCTGGTCTTAATTGTTTTATAGTTTTGTAAAATGTAAACTAATATACATTATTTTATGTAGTTTACCATGTACCTTGCATATAGTTAAAATAATAGTATTGTTATTGCTAGTTAAGTAAGTCACATATGTATTTACATACCCAAACTTACATTTCCGTTTTATTGCATAATTTTGTATGGAATGTCTCTAAACTTATATGTTCTTATACTTTTTCCATACTTTCCATATCATTTTTACTTCAAAACTTTCATCTTTCACACACGACAATATATTATTATAGTACGTATACATATTATTAGATTTAGGTTATAGGTCAGTCTTTTATATTTACATAATAATCAAAATACATACATCCTTAAATATCATAAATCATGTTACATATCATGTTGTGTCTATATATTATCAATACCGTAAAACGATGATGAGTACATAGAGGTAAAAGAAAGATACTGTAAATAGATACACGTGTCTTATTCATACATACAGTTTGTCAAATTATTTATAGTTTCACTAACTAAGTAAGCTGCTAATTTCAATTTGAGCCTGTGCGTACGTAATAAAGATATGTGCACAAAAAAATAATCTTACGCATATAATATTTTCGTTCGTTTTCAAGGTTTTAAAGGTTATAGCGTCTTTTCGATATATATTAAGTACCCCAATTAAATTTTTGATATAGAGTTTTTTAACTTTGTTCGTATTATTAATACATACACAATATTATAATCTTGCTACCCCTTTGGCATAATATCAAAATTTGTAATATTAGAGTAGATTATGTACCATAATTAATTAAACAAATATTTACAAACAATTTTATCATAATGTAGTAAATAGTAATGAGTATGATATAATGTTTTTATAATCACTATGTTTTATGTTCACTATATGTTGTATTGTTGTCAAAAGAATAGGTAGAGAGAATACTTTTGATTTTTCATACACATAAATTTATAATACGTGTTTACTATAATATGATATGATTATATTATGATAATATAAGCAGTTTTAAGGGTTTTGAGTAATATTCTTAGCTTATACATATAACCAACTACGGAAATATCATTGATTTACATATCCTTTACTTATACGTATAATGACTTATGACTATTACATTTTAAGTGACTTTTTGTGTGATGGGAAACAAATTTGTTCTTTCTCATTAGTAGCTGCTAAACGTATTGTCGTACCAATCTCCTTCCTTGAGTTTCAAATCGGACCAAAAACGAATTCGTTCCTTGAAGGGATCAGGAATCATTTTGGTGACTGTATTGATTTCCAAAAACTTCAAGTCTGATGCCGTGTGCTTGGTGATTGGCTGCCAAATGTGTTGCTGTTGGCCTTCAGTTGACAGGAAAGGAATACTACACGTGGTATATATGATAAAAGTCATTTTATAAATCAAGACAAGTTTTGGTAAAAATGCAAAATATTTATACAAATTCCTAATCTTACCCGTATGCTGCAAAATTTGCCCAGAGATTGGTCATCATTCGAGAAATTTTGTACTCGGTGTCATTTGTCTTCAAAGTTGGGTAGTAGGCGGTATTATTGGCCAGGTATATCAAGTCATCAATGTGTGCAACTCCTTAAAACAATATAAAGTCGATTTTTAAACATGTTATGTATACATACATAATGACATTTGTTAAAGCAGAGAAAGTTATATTTCAATTTTGGACATGGTGGACACTTGTAAACTTACCCCAATCCTCCGGTTTTTGCCCCAATAACTGGACAACACTGTATTTTCCTGGATACTTCAGGTAGTAGGCATACACTGGCATTTCACTGAGAAGAGCATGATATCGAATGGCCTTGTGTCCACATGTGACTAAATACCTGTCATCCAGCATCTATACATCCAAGTTCCAATGTGAAAAGGTGTTTTTTTGAAAATTCTGCATTATTATTACTGATCGAGTATCAAGTTATTACTCTAAATAAAAAAACTTACACGAAGAGCTTTCTTTCGATTCTCAAAGGTTAACTGTTCATCTCCCATGTAATGTCTTCGGATGCGTCGAAGAGTTTCTGCAGCATTCGGAGTAGTGGAGTTGTCCACCTCAAGCATGATTGGGCCTACTTTGGTTTCCCATTCTTCATTGAAATCCTTAGTGAATTGAGGGTTGAGGAGAATGCTGGCTAGATTAACTGACAGCTCATCTGAGTTCACCCCAGTTATCCTTTTAAAATGAATAAACTCACGTGAATGCGAGGTACGTTAAAACAGGGAGGACCTTTTTTCTGTAATCAGTAGGTACTTATTTACAATTTACATACCATGGCACTTTTGCAACTCCATTGGGCTTTTTGTACAAGTTTTCGGGTAGGTCGTCTAAGAAAGCCCCTCGGTGTGCAGGCTCAACTACTGGCGTGAAAAGTGCAACAGGATAAGTGCTCCATTCCTATTTGAACAATGTTTTGTAGGAGAACAGACGGTTATTTACTTATAAAATTGCAAAAATAACCCTTATTTCTTGTATTACACAAAGTATGGATTGCAATGTATATTTACCAATTGTTGAATTTGACTTGAGACGATTGAGCTTGCATTCACTCGTCTAAGGCATTCGACCATTGCATACGAATTTTCTGTGGTACAATTGACGGCTTTTGCGAGCTTTCCGGCCATATCGGGACCTTTTTCTCCAATTGACCAGAAGCAAAATGCACATCCTGATTGAGAAATACCGCTAGAAAAGAGCCCTGCGTAAAAATAAAATTTGAAAAATTAATTTTTCAATAATTAATCATCAAATAGTACTATAAATCTTTATGCAGTGGCATTATCCCATTTCAAAGCCACAGTATATTAGGAAAAAATCAATAAAACCTGACAAATGAGAAAATAGCAATCCCACTTAATGTGAGTAGGTTTACGTACATTATATGTAATCTACCTTTTTAATGGAACATGTTACGTGAGCCAGATAATGTGACTAGTTATATTGCAGCTTAATGAATAACATTTGTGTTGAAAGGACTATGTATTTATTAGTGTCTGTGAACAAGGGAAGTACGTAGACCCTTATTCTTAGAATAAGGGTACATATTATACAGGTCAGTTGACAAGTCGTTTTGTGTAAAACTGTTGAAGGTGAAACTCGTGCCACTTTTTAACATCTCTTTGTTATCATAAAACTTTATGTCAATGTACGTGAACATATTATTTATATACTAATATCGTTACAGAAAAGATCAACCACAAAAAATACAGCGGAGAAGGCGTTAGTTATATTGTAACTCTGCTTTTTCCTGAGTAATCACAGTCTCAAGCATTTAATGCTTGAGACTGTGATTACTAGAATAGTGCAAGGAATAGACCAATGATTTTTGCACGTTGTACAGTGTCGCCACCAGATAAAGATTTTTCCGTAATGTTTTTTTATGCATGAACAAGATTTCGTAATAATAAGGATGCAGATTACAAGATCATGGGCAGGAACTGTGTACAACATCATGTTGAATTAATGAATGAACATTGTGTGTGTGTTTGTCTACTACTGTCTAGATTTACTCATCATTCAGAATGAATTCTATCAATGAAACGCGTCTATAATAAGTTGCCCTACAGGTTTTGTTGCAATATATATTATGTATGCATACAAAAAATATGACCTTGCAATATAACGAGTATTCAAGATTTTATGCTCAATACAAAAACATACACAATATCCATAAGTATAAGAATCAAGAAGCCGGCAAATTTTCATGCCAAAGAAATTACGATGGTGCCTGATGAATTATCATTGGCAACTGGCAACTTAATGCGAATAAATAAAGCCTGATTTTTGTTACCTCTAGAAAGTGGTGAAAGCATATGGTATGCAACGGATCCAGCTCCTGCACTTTCCTTTAAAAAGAAAGTTTCTCATGTTAAACAGTGATTATATATAAAGAATGTGAATTTTGAACGAATACCATTTAACTAGTAGTAATTTTGTCCTGTCATACCCCAAACCTAGAAAAAATTAAACCATGATAAGTATTTTATACAGTAACTATTTTTCAAACAAATATGAAAATATTAATAAAATTCAGCAAACTGGTAAAAACAAAATTGAGGGGCTTGGGGGAGCAAATGAACTCGCTCCTGTACTGTTGTACAGTGTGGCTACATGTGCAATTCATGCATACTAAGTTCATTCCGTGTCCCAAGCCGCATTTAATACCTTCTAGTTTAGCTTATTTTGATTTTTGATAACTTACAATGTCACTCGGTTGGGATCACCACCAAAAAAACCTGAAATAATAGATATAGTAGTCTCATTGAATTAAAATCGCATAAATAATTCAAATATCTTATCAGATCGACTTAATGCAAGCAAGTTACGTCCCATGTGTATAAAGTATTTGTGCTATGCATATAAATAGGTAAATATGTATATTATCATTATGTGTACCAATATTTTCCTGAATCCATCGTAGGGCGAGTGCTTGGTCCTTTTGAATTAAGAACAATTATACATTAAAATTTATTCTTCCATCTCTGTAATAGCCTCACCAAACATGAAAGAAAAAATATATTTTACGTGTTGTGTAAACTTCAGTATCCTACCTTGAGACCATTGTTTCCTGTCAAAATCAAGAGAGAAATGTTTATTCTATTTTTCGTGTACTGCAATCATCAATGTTCAAATATTATACAATATCAACATCCTCGTTGATATTTTCATTTACTTAAATATAGTACATACTAGATTATTATATAAAAACATGAATGAACAAGGAGCATGATATTATAGACATATTAAAAGCATACCTGGGCTGGCTAGATCTCCAGTGCTTAAAAATCCTGTAATTACATACAAACGACAGTCATTTTAAAACCGTACATGCAATGCATATAAAATTACCCATGTTGTGGTTTTGTCATTTACATTTATTTAAGACAAGGGAAAATGTTGAAACTCGTTTTGCGTTCAGGATTCAGAATAACATTTTTGCAGTAAAAATGTTTAATAGCTCAACTTTTAAATGAACCTATGGAAAATAGTTATTTATTTGAACAACAGCTTTGAGAGCACGCTTCGTTGGTAAAAAACAGAAAAATTGAATAAAAACTAAAACCAAGTTACGTATTTTAATACCTTCTGAACTACACTAACTTTATTTTATTTTATGAAACTCCCTTTGCCATCAACTTTTGCTAATAAAGCACTTTCATAAATTTTTCATTGGACAACAAAAGGAGAAACAAAAGTTACAATTAAATAATATATTGAAATGGACAAAAAAAGTCCTAGATTTCTATTGGATTTACGTAGCATGTTTCAACACATTAGCACTAATGGTTATATAGGCAGTCCAGTGACGTTATCCTATTTATATGTATATGCTGGTGAATCTGACCTTTTGAAGCTAACTAGTACGCAGCTATAAAAATCTAGTTGTAAACCATTATGGAAATTTTGGTTCATGATACATGTTGGCGCATTTCACAAAAATCACATTAATGCTATTAATTACGCTCTAAATTACAGCTCTTCTTGACCTTTTATAATTAATTTGATGTTTATGGTCTCGATTAAACTCGAGATAAAAATATGTGAGCATGCTACGAACACGAAGAGAGAAGCAGAGAAAAGTACGTTGCTTCGTTTTCCTCGGCCTCCATCTCTCGAACCTGATGACTCCGTCCCATCTCTACCATAATCTCTACCAACATTTTTATTATTGACCACTTTGTGAACGACATTTTAATTGAGGTTTGAAATGAATGAACTGTGAATAATAAATTATACGCTTTTGCCCATCGAGGACAAAGACAAATATGAATGATAAAACGTAAAAGTTAAGTAAGTAAAAATTTTATAACGACATTACATCAGAACAATTTAATTTAAAATAATAGTTGCCGAGATTTAATCTATAATAAAAAGCAATGTAATGAAACCGTTTAGTTGTAGACATTTCAAAATTCTCTGCCAGTGATTTCAGAGTTTTCTAAATATAAAAGAGATTTTTTCAGTATTATTGCGTGCAAAAGTACTGTTAAAACTAAGGATGTTCCAGTTTCACGAATTGTACGGTGTTGAATTTTGAGCAAAAGTAAAAAAATACACTATAACGTCAGTAAATTTAAACATATACTGTATAATGTGTTATCCCACGACCACCAAGTTTCACAACTAGCTCAAAAAGTTTGTACTTAGTTTGTAACTTGTAACGTTCCTGTTTATGTTAATTGAATAAATAAACATATTCAGAATTCAGACGTAAATCTGGTTGACAAATTAAAACCTTTGATATTCCCGATAGAAAATTGAGCTGGTTAAGTGAAGGCAATTCCAATGATGTATTGGTTGCAATTACATTTCAATTAAATTACTCCAATAAAAGACGATTATAGTTATAGCCAGTCGTCTCCATACTCAGCTGATACTAAATCCTAAACCCTGATGCACCGTTGTACACTGCGACTGTACTGCGTATCTACTTGTTTCTACTCTCATCTCACAGTCGTACTAGCCGAAACTGGTATTTTTAGTAGTGAAACAATTAAAAACCTCATAATTCAGTTCGTGGGTCAAAAATGTACGGAATGCGTGTCTTTGTGCATATCTACAAACTACAAACTCCTCTCCCTTACTGCATATACGAAGACATTTTCATAATTTACTCTAATCAAGAAGGAAAAGCACCAAGTGCTAATAAATAATAATGTATTGCAGACTATCTATACATAAACTTGTGTAGGTACTGTATTTATGATTTCTCAACAACAAAGCAAGAGAAATAAACATTTGTTTAATTGGCATTATCATTTATAGGCTTGATAATTGATTTGAACTTTTGAGCTACAAATTTATATTTTCAAAGTTTCAAAGCTATTAAACTTAGAGCATATATGGTTAGACATCATCTTTAAAATAAAAAAACTGAGTCGCTATTAATGGTTCAATGTTACGAATGCTCAATATGGTATATTGAGCATATTTGTTTATTTTATGACAATTTACTTAACCATTTTTTTGTGTAATTTTCTCTACATAAAGTGTGCGCTTTCTATGGTTTTGGTTTGGTAGGAGCTTATATCTTATACATATGACGTGCTCATATTTAACTGCTAAAATTGGCATTGCCTACTGGAGTCCATACTTTATTTACTATTACACAATACTAGAATGATGATGAGAACTGCATAATATAAATCGCATTTTTATTAAATGTTTGACTACGTTAACACAAATATGCTTTAACGTAGTCCCATGAATCGCCCTGCCAGTTTCTTATCTCAATTATTGTCGATTGAGGGGTCTGGGGCAACAAATAGGCTTGATATACGGTATTGCTATGGAAACTTCATATATCAAGCCTATTTGTTGCCCCAGACCCCTCAATTACACATGTTTTTTTTGAAGCCGTTACTTTGCGTAGACTATAGATGTACAGTACACGCATAATGTACTTAAATCAAAACTATAAATAATGCTTACCCAGAGCTCCCAGTCGATAGTTCATTGTGACCTGAAAGGAGCAGAATCAGACAACTATTTGAGCATTGCGATTGGATCGTCATCATTATTATATTATATTATATACAACTTAGACGAAGCAAACTTATAAGTGGGCAACGAAAGGAAAAGTAGTTCAATCACTAATAAAAAACAATTTGATTAATTATACGACACGAGTGGACTACTTTTTCTGTCCTCTTCATTGCTTTGTTACTATATACTATGATTTGCTTATGTTTATGATTCAGTGTGTAAATAGTATGTGTATAATGACTGAACATTGTACACATTCTCGCATTCGTGGCATAAGATGAAAAGAACAACAAGGATTAAAAATGTTGCTAGTTGCTGACCAATACAACATTAACCTTACCATCACAACATTTTCATCCATGAGATAGGCAGGCCCTAAGAGGTTCGATGAGCCAAAAAAGAATCCTCCTTGATGGATCCCAACAACAACAGGCAGATTGTAGTTAACTCCCCGTTTAGGCACCTAAAATTTCATTATAACAGCAATGTTTTGTAAATACTTAATAAATAAATAATGATGAATCAAGCATGCAACTATCAACATGCAATATCAACGTCAACTTTAACAAGCATGCTTAAATGCATAAAACATGGATTGCATATGATGTTATGTGCTAAAAGTTGACATTATACAGACATGTGGATGTTGGATATTGGATACTGTATATACGATATCTACATTACACGATAGTGTGACCGTGAATTATTGGTCAATCTTTTCTTTTACTTTTTTGTATCATCTTATCCCTATATGCTATCGTTTTTCATACAGGTTCTTTGTCTTTGAAATGTATACACAATACACAACTAAAGATGCATAATATACATTCATGCATACAAGGATGTTATTACTTAATTATTTAGTTTGTCTGTATGTATATATACAAACTTGCAAAAATTTAAAATGAAAAAGACGTTTCTTCTACACTAAAGAGTAGTTCTACATGATTCTTCTTGTTCTAACCTTGTGGGTATAGACGTTGAGATACAAGCAATCCTCAACTCCAATCTCTTTGTAGAATTGGAAGAAGTCGGCTTGAATGCAAATAGGACTTGTAGCAATTGCATCTCTCACACCTTTCCATGGCGAGTTCTTGACAGGAGCCTGTATAAATACATATACAGAAGTACAGAATAACACATCATTCATTTAGAAGCTTACATGTAGCTATTAAATATTTATATTGTACATTAAAAACACATTTATTTTTCATATGTGTACAATAGGTTGAAATCTCAAATAGTATTACAGTAGTAAAATTACAATAATTATATTATAATGTACTGAATATTAATGGTTTTATTATTGTTATGATCATTCTGATTATGATCTTTGGATACATAAAAACATAATAAATGCAACAATAATCACATAATAGAAAACGAAACCTTTTCCTGTCCAAACAGAACAACTAATCTAATATTAACTTTAAATGTATGTATACATACCTACTAATGCATTATTATGATTATGGTTACATTATACACTACTTTTTAACATGTCTACAAGAAATTGGTCCGATTGCCGTCTAAGGTCTAATAAAAAAAATCTAAAGTACAAAAGTGTATGAAGGTTCAAGGACAATGTGTTTACATACATTATAGATCTTTCATTTCCCTCGTGAAAAAAATAAAAATGATCTAATACATCTTGCTACACGATTCTGGTGATTTATATGTACGTAACTACCTAATCAGTTAAAAATAATGTAAAGTAAACTACAAAGGTTTTATACTAAAATAAAAAAAATCCGTCTGAAAAATTGTAGAAGAATTCGACCGAATTTGCTACTGGGGCGAAAACGTTTTTAGTACTAAAAATGTATCTACATGTACTGATTTATATACATATGGCTGAATGCAATAAAGAACGAGTTAGCACTTTGATGGCACATTATCTAGTGAACGACAATGAAAAC
>JAQIVE010005842.1:0-12296 GCA_034698285.1 Sminthurinus bimaculatus | reverse complement strand
ATGTTGTCTAACTTTGGGGCTAAAAATAATCCGTTTGCGTGACTAAAATCACCCCCTTTTTGGGCTTAAACTAATCGCAAAGAACTCTTCTTTATGCTTTACGACAGATTTTGGTGTAAAAACTCGTGGTTTGGATAATAAATCCCAAAAACTCAAATGGTCATTTATGCCTGCTGATCATTTTTACCTTCCGCTCCCCTATGTATAATAAGTCATAAGTCATAATAAGCCTTTAACAATTATTTACAAATAACCAATTTCTTTCTACGACAATTCAATGACTAAAATTATTAGCACAGATCAATTATGGCACCTGCAATTGATGAAGGTCACAACTGCATAGAGCATTCCTGAGTTTTTTCCTTGCTTCATGAATAAGCTCTGCTTTTGTAATTTTGATGGATTCTCTTCGACCAAGCGCCCCGGACGTACCTGACGCTCCAGCAGCAAAATTTACAAATTTTGGAGAATTATTAGAACCATCTTTTGGTACTCCAGATATTGACCCATCATTAGAATCGGTCAGACTTGGTTTTCGCCGATATTTTGCAAGAATGTCATCAGAAGATTCATTTGAAGCTTGACTCGCAGGGCTGTTGACATCTTCAGAAAGGCTCTCTCTCAGTTTTGGCACAAGTAAAGCATCTCCACAACGCTCCTTTTCCCAATCATACCTTTCTTCGTGCCTTCCTGCAGATTTACGATTTCTACCTCTGAAAGGCAGGCGGAAATTACGAAAGAATCTTCTAGTTCTTCCTGACTCATCGTCCCAATGCTCCTGTAAAATGTACAAATAGGAATTTTTACTACAACTCTGTTACGATTAGTAGCATAAAAGGCAATTTCAGGAGAAGTCGATAGATTATTTATTCTTGTGTCTTAATCTATACCATTATGTTTACTTCAAAAATTAATAACGTACCCTATCCCCGCGTTCAGCCGTTTTATCTATAAGTGGTTAAAAAATTAGGATTACTAATTAGATTTTCATGATTCATGACGCATATGCCTGCATAGTAAAACATAAAACAAATCATGTACACATACAAATATGGCAGATCTTACCAAAACTTATGGTTTTTGGAATGGCACCAGATCTACTATTGCTACTACTTCCCCCAGATGCTGCTGCTCCAAGAGTATTATTATTCGATGATGAAGGTACTAAATTCATTTGGGAAGAAGTACTTGGACCAATAATTTCTGAAACACAAAAATAAATATTAATTTCATATCCGAAATATATCTACCGACAGCTTATGTCCTCGAAGTTGAAAAACTTGGACAGAAAATAAATTTTTTAAAGCTGTTGCATGAGGATAATGTCTAACCAGGAATGAGAGAAATCGGAGTGGACTGATGACGTTCCTCTCTATTTCGAGAGATAACATCGCTGGATGATGAGATTTGCATAGATGATATTTCGACCTCCATCGCACTTGCTCCGTGATCCACTTCAGGTGCTGAAACTTCATTGTCATTGCTCATTAAATCAGGATTTATTCTAACACTACATGGTAACGACTGTGGCTGTACATCGTCAAAGAGGAGAAGATCAGGTTCTTCAGGACGTCTATATGGCCCACTACCCGAAACTAACAACCACAACAACATACAAGAACAGAAATACTAAGTAATCAAATTCAACCAAGAAGAAATAGGATAGTAATATATTATATTTATCATATATATATATTTGTAATATTAATGCGTAATTCAATTTCAATACATTAGATTGAAAAGGTATTGTGTAAGGTACAAAGGAATGCAAAGTGAATATGCTTTCATATAATTTTTTTATAGCATAAATGAAAACTATTTTTCGTTACTTCCGATCGATGAGTACATCAGAAAATCATTTTACATAAATATCTAATTGTACTCTGCAATTTTCAGTAACTCAAATAGTTATATTTCGCCATTCGGGTCATTAAGGTGCTCTTGCAAGCGAGTAAAATGGACTACAATATGGGAAAGGGTAAGTTTGATTTTGCTTATGAAATGAAACGTTAATGTAGGTAACTGTTAATAAGTTGAAATTTTACAATAATTATAGCTTTTGGTTCGAAGGATTTATCAAGTCAATGTATTATTATAAAATAGACATATTGAAAATATATAAAATGAGGAAAAAGAAAAAAGAAGGATATGAAACAGCATAACTAATATGCACTAAAAAATAGGTCCCCAAAAATGATATAATGTTACAAGCTAAAATGGAAGCAGACCACGGCAACGCTGCTTTTGATACTAGTGCTACAAGAAATACGATGCAACTTTAATAGTTTTTAGGCCGATAGCATTAAACTAGAGAAGCAAACAATTATCTACCGCTAAATATTTTTAATTTTCAAAACTACATATACAGAAACTACATCGAAAAGAAATCCAAAAAATTGTGTACCACAAAATCCAAGAAAATCTCCTAAAAATTACAATGAAAACCCAACGAAGCAATATTATTATTTATTATTAGTAGTAGTAGATAATGTACTATCATATAAAAATGCATCAAAATACTGGTAGTTGAATGCTAATAATATTAACTTGTTGCTCTCCTTTCCTTGTAATAATTTTTAGTAAATATTATTCGACCATGTGTCTTAATGTCCAACATAATGTTGAACATTAATGAAATTTAACCATCTGTGTAGTATACAGTATACAAAATGACAGAAATTGAGTATATTTACCCGAGCTCCTTGGAGTGTCATAAGCAATCTCTTCCAAGCCATCAGATCTTCCAGTGTCGTCGCTACGCGCGACGCTCGCTATGAAAAAAGCAAACAAAATTTAGAATGCGTTTTGTCTTTGAATTTTATAATTTTAAGCTGTCAATAATCAATCAATAGTTTTATGTATTATGTATTTATTCAAGAATGAAATTTTTATTTAAGAAATACCTGTATCGTCATTATCAAAGTCATGTAGTCTCTCGATATCATTCGCAGCTACGCTGTATTTACAAGTAAAATATTTTTACAATCATTAATACCTTTCCCGTAAGATACCAACTGTTTTTTCTTTTTTATTCTTAAAGAATAACCTACTAGTATTTTTATTTTTTAATGTTTCTTATTATTTGTCATACTCACCTTGTTGTCCCTTCTATACTCCAAGCTTCTGACATGGTATCGTTATTCTGAATACCTTCGACAACACTTGAGCTACTTCCTGTTGGTAAGAATGCCATTGAACTCGAAGCCAGCTGTGCACCGATCCCAACATTTGGAGCATTATTATTGTTGTTCATGTTATTATTATTTTGATTATTATTAACATTAACACTTAGAGACGGGTTGGAAGTTAACAAGTTGTTTCCTCCTAAAGGAAGGCCACTATTACTACTACTGGCGGATGGTGGTGCTTCTCGACTTTGATCTCGCTCTCCACCCATTTCACTATCACTTGCAAGTGCGTCGATACTCCAAGTCTCACTAACTAAACTAACAGTTTCATCCCCACCAAATAACTTTTTAATCTCAAATTTACAAAATTTATCTTCAATTTCAGAGCGTGCTTGCTTTGATGGACCATCGTTGTCATTCATTGCACCACGTCCATTTCCATTCAAATTCAAATTGTTCATATTTGGGGGATTGATCATCATATTATTTGGAGGTTGATTGGGTGGAAGATTATGATGATTGTTATTGTTATGATTTTGAGCTTGATTCCGATTTTGATTGCGAATTGCGGCCCCGGCATCATTGTCTTGCATAATAACATCGTTTTGATTTCCTCCGTTGTTTCGATCCTCATCATCATTATCATCGTCATCGTCATCATCTATAAATTAAGAAAATAAACGGAAGTTTTATTTCCGTATATTCAGGTATTTTATGCATACACTTTATTTAATAACAAACAATTTTACGGTTTTAATATAATACAATATATTTAAAAGCAAGTTGTTTACCTTGAGGCGTATTTCGACCAGAAACATCTAAATCAAGAAAATGGGAAAGTGTTACAATTATCATTAAAGTTAAATTACTAAATCAGTAATCATCACAAGTATTATTTCAATGGCGCATACCTGGAGTTCCTCTTCCACTAACATTAGCGGAGAGCATGTCGGATAAGTTGTCGTTTTGATCTTCCAATTCAATACTTGATGAAACGCTGTGCGTGTCATGTGTGCTCGCTGCTTCCGAAACAGCTTCAAGATTATCACTTGTTCCCCCACCAGCATTACCTCCACTTAATTTTACAACTTTCCTGTAAAGCAAAAGTAATACAAGGGTTAGTATAAGCGTACATATTATTTGTTGTCGTTATTTTATGGTATATTATTTTCAAAATGAAAAAATCCATTGTATAGTACATCTCATAATATCTATTTTGTGCCATAATTTATAAACAAAACGTAAACAGCAATTATTATGCTTACCCATCCCGATAATTGCAATGAAGAAAAACATGATTCTCAAAATCCCAATCAACTTTTCCCAATCCGTCATCTTGTGAAAGAGAAAACCTTGTTCGCTTTTCCCCTCCAATAGATCCAACTTCTTCTCTTTCCTCTTCTTCCTGCTCTGGTCCATCTAAATCTATTCCACTCCCACCGCTAAAAAAGAAGCAGATTTTTTTTAAAAAAAATTGCATATTACTGGCATCATTTCATACATTTTCTTCAGTTGCCGAAAACAAAACAAAAAACTAGATAATAAAAAATATAAATATTACAATCAAATGCTTTAAAATTACCCCAAGGAATCTGCATCCCCGTTTCCATTTTTGGAAACAATTACATCAGATTCAGGTAACATTCCAATCCATTCCCAGGAATTTTGCGTTATCGGAAATTCAACAACTGATATTGAAACATTTTGTTGCATATCGATGGCTGGAGTTTGGACAGATGCCGAGTGCCTGGGAGATTCTATATAATACAGATAAAAATTAGGAAAAATATTGATTTTTACAATCCTTTTACAAATAGAAAATAGTAAAAAATATATAAAATGTGTATTCACTTTTCATTTCATAATAATAAGCTATTCAAGCAGAGTAAATTAAATACATACATACCTTTACGTAAAAGTAAAGTTCTCTTTCCATTTGCCAAGAAATTTGCTGCGGAAGATGAATGGGAAGGACTGTTATTGTTGCTATTGCTGTTACTCAAATTATGAGAGTTGGAAGAGGTTGATGCACTACTGTGATTTACATGTAAAGTTTGAGTAGTGTTGTTTGGTGTTGAAATGAATGTGCTCAGACTACTATTAGTTGCTGAAGTTAGATTTAGCGTGTCATAATAAGTATTCACAGACGATGTGAGCTTCACTAAAGACGACCAAACATCACTTGGAATATTTTTGTTTGTTCTTGGCGTCAAATTGCTGTCCCCTTCTGTTTCCATTTTGATGGCTACAGCCTGATCATCATCATTTTGTTTAGCTTCAAACGTAGGTGATAGAAGAGAAATGCATTCTTTGAGCCAAACACATAACGGCTGAAGTAAATTTTCTGGAACCAAAACAGTCCTCCTGGATATAAGAGATAAGCCATTTGGCTCTGTTGGAAGACCATCGATACTCAATACATGGTCCAATACTGAACTCAAGGAATCCTATATAAATTTTGTGCATTCAAAATAGAAATATTTAAAATTTGTGCATTTGTGATTTTGGATATTATATTATAATAGTGAAATATTATTTGTCACCAAATAAATATCACCGTTTGTTTATTTTACTTTTTATACACTTACAAGTTCAAAATACGAAATATATTCAGCCATACGAGGATCTGTTCCTTCCCAACGATGAAGAGCTAATGCTTGAAGAATAGTTGCTATTTGAGAAAGCGCATGTCGTGCTTCATTTCCCACAGGTGCATCTGTAACACCGAAGGGCTCTGGATTTGTTACAGCAGGGCATATAAACAAAGCCCAAATTAAATCTGTACAAATTACACTCACTTCCTTACTTGAATGCGTAAGCCTCAGCTGTGAATGTATTGATTTGATAATCCAAGCCAATCCTAAAATTGAGATGATGAAAACATCATTGTTTACAAAAGTTTATTCCATCATTCTATGCGCATATTATTATTACATTTACTGTTCAATCGTAAAATTTTGTTCAACATAAATGATCGAAAAAAAAGAGTAGTTATTTTGCTTTGCACAAACCTTTAGGAAAAGCATGAATATGGTCCAAAATACTTTCAATAAACAGTTTAGTAAGTCTTGCCATTTTTTCAGTCCTATCCAATAACGCAATGTCATTAGCAGCTAGAAGGGAAAGATACAAGAAAAGAAAAAAGAAAATTAGCAAGTTATTTATACTCAGAACATTCTGGACAATATTTTGAGAATGTTTTTAAAAATCACTTACTTGCATTGGAAAAAGCAGTAGATGCCTCAATAACAGATAACGGGCTTGTGGGAATAGTTCCTAGGCAAAGTAATTCTTGAGAAGCCAAGAGTAACGTCACAGGCTGATGTAGGGCTCCAATTAAAAATAGGCGAGAAGATGGAATTGTCTCCGAAATCAGTCTATACAGTGTGCTGAAAGCTATAGATCCCTGTCTCAAAATTTTCCGAGGACTTTCTGCTCCAACCAGCTACAATTATATGTTCAAAGGAATGATTTGTCAAAAAACTATTCTTTGCCACATTTAAACTAATTTCACTGTAAACTCTTTTCCAAATACATATAATTGAAAAATAATGAGGTTACCTGATGGGTTGCTAAAGAGTTTAAGAGTTGTAAATTTAATGTCGCATCACATGGCAAAGGTCCACCTACTCCACCTAAAACATATAGAAAAAACATAGTAAAATCAAAATTATTGCATTCTAAATTTACCAGCAACATCCAGTTCATGTCTAATAGGAAAAACGGTATGCAATCATTTAATGTCAACGTATTTAGATCTCGGGGTAATATTATTTTTGTTTGAAATCTTCTTACCATAAACATTGATGATTACTTGTAGTATTTGACCAAAAGAAATTGTAGATGTATTATTAAGTTGTCGTATAGATTGCGATTTTTCCTTTTCGTACGTTGAAATACAAAGTCCAACAAGATCGGGATGAGTACGAAGGATGCTAATAAGATCAATAAAGGATTGTAAATATCTGGGTGGAATATGCTTGTGTGCTTCCACAATTTCCAAGTTTTCCGTCAAATCATTATCTCCAACAGCAGGAACAACAAATGGCCTTAAAAAAGGGGAAGCCACTGGACCACGTGAAAGATTCTCTAACCTACAGTACACAAAGACGATTGAAGAGTAAAAATCATGATTGACATTAGGTTGTCTTAATAAAAATTGTATACTTCTTGTATTTTATGCCTTGAAGATCTGCTTCAAATAGCTTATAGCAAGTAAGATGGTACAATGATAACTTACCCTAATCGATTTTGACCTGTCAACCATGTTTGATGAAACAATCCAGTTGACAAAATTTGTACCTGTTAGAAAGTTAGAAATGAAAGTAGTTAGGCATGGTTTACGTTTAAATTCCACTTTACAATATATAAGTACATACTTTTTATACATTTTATACAAAGAAAATTGTAAAACTATAAATTCTCCTTTTTTCATTTCTGCTTTGAATTCATAACATAAGTGTTCAAAACATAATAATGATGCAAATAAAATACACTAGCTAAATATTTGGTATACAGGTTTAAGAATGAAAACTATAGCCTTGAAAAGGTTAAAATATAGCATAAACCATTTCACTACATTCATTCATAGTGTTTAAAAAAAGTTGTAGATGAAGTATATCCATAATATAAATACTTTGTTTAATTATTTAAATATATTCTGTCTACTGTCTATACCAACATCATCATTTTAAACGACCTTTAAAGCAATGAATGTGTACACATAATGTATATCGTGTTATACTTTTCGCAGTCGCATATAAATTGGCATAATATACTATAAGTTAACTATAAGTATGCTCTAAAGTCTAAACCCTATGACTATGCAGCACTGCTTTACAATGTCTTGGATCTTGGAGTTTCGAATTTTATGAAACGTGAGTCACTCTTCAAAATAAAAGTACACGATAGCAATTAAAATCAAAACAACTTCATGTTCTAAGGTTCTAACAATAAGGTATACCTACAGGTACGCATAGAAAGGCTTCAAAATTATGAATTTATCAAAAAAAATTTAAATGTCCTTAAATAATGCATAAAATACTGCTCATCAAAACTACCTAATGTATACTGTCTAAAATGTAACACAATTAAAATATTAGACTTTTTTGCTAAACTAAATACACTTGCAAAAAACAAATGTGTATAAAACATCACGTTGACATTACAAATAGAACATGGGACATAGAATTGAATACATTACACCATAATTAAACCAAACATGGCAAATAAAACGAGGAATTTACAAAATGATATGATTTAATTTGGTAAGTAATTAATATAGATAATCATGATTACATGGGTAGATAGACTTACTTTTCTGTTTAAACCTTCAATCTCTGAACGTTCCTGTTTAACAAATAGCTTCTCCTTCGCGAGGCTTTTAGCAAGATCCAAAATATTAATCGTAGACATGTTTAAATCGTCTACAAAAAGTTCATTTTTCTAACAATCAGTTAAATATGAACACCAACGTTATTATTAAAACTTATAATAATAATATGTAATATTATTGCAGTCACTCTCTTTTTTTAATACTTCATT
This sequence comes from Sminthurinus bimaculatus, assembly GCA_034698285.1. Lineage (NCBI taxonomy): Eukaryota > Metazoa > Arthropoda > Collembola > Symphypleona > Katiannidae > Sminthurinus > Sminthurinus bimaculatus. The sequence goes on along the minus strand of JAQIVE010005842.1, from coordinate 3,624 downwards.
CACTTTTTTCAATGTATCCACCTTTCATTCTGATTTTATGTACTTTTATGCCCATTCACACTGTGTGTACTTTTACTATACTTGCTATACATAATAAGTATATTATAATATGTATCAATATCAACTCATGTCGTACATATATGCTAAAAGGTTGTATGTAAATATGTATATCATGATTGCATATTATACAGTCTCCTGTCTCCTATATCTACTCAAATAAATCCTATAACTTTGGTTGCAAGTGCAAGCAAAGTTTGAAAAAATAATATTTTTACTTATTTAGTGTGTCAAATATTTTGTAAAATTCTACCCATTTTCGGCAATTTTAAAGGTTTACCAGGTGACAGGTGTACCAAGGTATGGGGACAAATTTTTAATTTTTGTATAATAACCTAACGTTCAGCCATTTTGAACCCCTTTTGAAATGATAACTAAGTAAATAAAATACATACTATGCATAATATTATTATGCTTTACAAAACTGGGCTTCATTTTTTAAAAGTTTTAAGAACGCGTTTATAAAAGCGTCATTTTGTCGTTTTGTGCGTGCTGATCGTATATTTTTTTCACGATCATAAATTCTAGGAGTAGAATTTTGGTTCAACTTTAAATTTTAAACTTTGACCTTTCAATAAGTCATAGGTCATATTTACAATAACTAGGTGATTTTTGTTTTTTTAAAAAAATATATTTAGGCCCATTCTAATAAATATAGGCTATAGGCATAGTAGGGTGAAGCTAAATAGCGTAGATTTTTATCAATATTTTGTGTGATATTCAAATATCATGAGCATAAAAGTTGATGTAAAGCATAAAGCTTTTGTAAGGAAACGGGTGCGTCTATTATTATTCAATCAGGCTGCAAAAATCATTGATTACTATATCCAGGTAATTTTTAAAAAAGTTTAGGGTAAAATTTTGGGTTCTGGGTACCACTTACAAATTGGTACCAAAAGTACCAAAATTCATTCTTATCAGCCCCACTGTACCTCAATACAAGTAAACGGGGATTCTGTGTACATATTCATTCATATTTTGTACGAGAGCGCCGAGGCAAAAAAATAATACAGGCAGCATCATATTTGAGGTTTGAGGCAGGCAGCTCCTGCTCCGATATACTCCAATACAGCCCCTCTCAAAAAATTCATAATATATTAAGTATTTTCTAAAAACCAAAATATTTCGTTGAAATAGTTAAATTTTATGGGTGAAACACCGAAATTTTGACAGAGGACACCTTGAGGATTTTTTTAAAGGTCAGAACATTGTTAAAGTTTACTGTATATCCACCTTTTGTGGCCAAATCGGCAATTTTTCTTGTGTCTAATTTTTGCTGTATCTCGACTATTACTCTCTACTTGGGTACATTTGTAAGTACGGGATATATAATAATAAAGTTTTAGGCGTCGGTATACTAATATGACAAGTTTCATCCTATAGGGGTAGTAGGTTACTATTTTATTTTTTATCATTTTCAAGCATTTCAAATATTTGACGACTTTTGTGAAATTAGCCAAAATATTCTTTTAGAAAATTGTATTTTGAAAATTTTTACCCTATTGTTTACCTTTAAGGTACTACATAGTATGTACATAAGTACGGGACTTTTACCTATAGTACAGATATACAGTAGGTACTTACGTATATACTATATAGGTACTTCTACTTAACTATGCATTGTACATAGTACATAATAACTGTACATACATACAGTGGTATAATAATAAAATTGTTGTTGTTGTTGTACCCTGTAATGTAAGTATGTAAAAGTTATGCCTAATTATGAATTAAACCATTACCATTCTCTTTTGAAAATATGTAAACATAAATTTTGTGTTGAGCTATCAAATTTTAACCTCTTGTTATTCGTTTTTTACTCTTGTTTTTTCAGATATTTGCTTAAGAGCCTGAGCAAATAACCGAGTTCGGCTTCGGGAGTCGTCAGCAGCTATGAGTGCCGATGTAAAGCCATTCTCTTGCAATCTCTGTCGAGAGGGATTTAGTATCAAGACATTTCTTGATATTCATATGAAAGTAAGGACCAGTGTTTGAAATTTTAATTTACAATTGTAAATATAAAGTTCATAGGTTAAGGTTTCGTAGTAATTTTGTATAAGTGTCTATTTCGTTCTACTTGTACAACCTCTAATGTGAAGAATTTTATTATTATTCTCTGTCAAATTAGGATGCTCACATCAGCAATGGTACGCACGGATGCTCGGAATGTTGTTGTGTTTTTGACCAAGCTGACAAATTAGAAGAACACCAAGTTAAAATTCATGACTACATTAAAAGTTTACCAAAAATTATACCGAGACAAAAACCTAAAGATAAACAGACATCACTGACTTGTAAATACTGCGATATTCCCTTCCATACAGCAGGCTTCTTAAAATCTCACATTCAAGTAAGTTGAATTCAAAATTAAAAGTTACGTAACAATGTACGATCTATGATAAGTGATAAACATTGATGTCGCTCATCAAATTCATAATGAAAACATGAACTCTTTGCAAGTGTATTTTTGACTATTTTATATTTTTGCAAAATCTAACAATTAATTTTCGTTTTCATTGATTAGAGAAAGCATCCTAATGCGTCCGATTCAGAAGAAGATGAAGACGATGAGGATGAAGAGGAGGAGGAGGAAGAAGAAAGTACCCCAGGATTAAAATATCCTCGTCTGGGGTATAATAGTAAGGCTAATACTGAAAATCAACAAAATGCTGCCAATGATAAACCGGATATTTTCCAGAGTCTTACCAATGGATCAAAAAATGCCACTAGTTTATCGAGTAGTAAAGATAATCAAGAATCAGTTCATAGTGGTGGGGAGGAAAAATCAAATGATAGTAGTGACTATAGAAGCAGTAATTTTGTCAGAAGAAGTAGCCGTAGTATCAAAAAACCAAGGAAGGGCTATGGTGACGACGATGATGATGATGACGAAGACGAAGAGGAAGCACGATTTAAACCTACTAGTAGAAGGAAACCTTTAGGGAGACTAATTTCTGATTCGGATGATGACACAACCACAGCTAAAACTGCAAATAAAACAAAAGATAATAAAAATTCATCATCAAATAACCTTGGTGGTGACAATGATGACGATGATGATGATTATGGGGGTCCCAACGATGATGATTTTGATACCACAGAAAATGATTACCAACACGATACGGAGCAGCAGGAAAAAGATAAAGAAAATACAGCTTCAAGTTTGCAAATATCCTCTGGATTTTTAATTGATGATGATATGGAAGCGGATGAAGCACAGACTAGACGAAGCAATATTGACCAACTAATTAATTCCATTCCCGATGATGATGATGCGGGTGATAATCATGAAGAATCTACTATATCCCCCTGCTCCCTGTGCGGAACTTTATACTCAGATCCCCAGTCACTTCTCAATCACAAAAAGGTAATGAGCCAAAGCAAAAATATGTAAAATATTTATTTTTTCTGCTAATATTAGGGAGCGAGCGAAGCGAGCTTCCCTTATTCTATCATGTTGTCTGTCTGTCTGGACCGATTGACATGGGGTCTGTTTTGTTGGCTTCGGCATACGTTTCCGCAGTGCTGTATGTGTTTTTGGTCGAAATCGGACTAAAGGGGGCGGGG
>JAQIVE010005841.1:0-12297 GCA_034698285.1 Sminthurinus bimaculatus | reverse complement strand
TGGTTTCATTCGGAAATTACCTAAAGTCCAAATATGCCCCTGATAAACATGATACTACCTTTAAATTTCATTACCATATATTTGCTGAGAAGGTTGGAAAATCTGAAGCCGAAAAGCTCTTTAATTTATTTAAATCAAAGTTTCCTGGAGGGCTCTTAAAGTAAAAAGCAAACATTTCAAAAATTTATTTTATTTATAATGTCATTAAAAATGTTCAATAATAATAACACGAGCCTTGTTTTGATATTTTTAGGAAACACGTGATTGATGGGTGTAGCTCATTGGAAGACTTTTTCGACGTTCGAATGGAGTTGATTCGTTCCTATGCATCTATGAGTTTTGTAAGTATATTTCTGCAATCTTTCCTTCTCTGCTCTCATATTTACAGCTTGATTGTTAATTTGATATAACCACATTGAACTATAATATGTATGTAATATAATATGTACCGAGTTATTAATCTACGTAGCTTACAAAGTGTTAACGAGAAATGAGGACCATTCTATCATTTATTTATTATTTATGCATTCGTAGGTTCACTGGCTTCTTGGAATCGGTGATAGGCATTTGGAAAATATTTTAGTTAATACTAAAACAGGGAAGTTCTTAGGAATTGATTTTGGACGAGCTTTTGGATGGACAATCAGTCGGCAGTATGTCCCTGAATTTGTTCCGTTTCGTCTCACTCCTCAAATCGAAAATTTCTTGTCGCCGTATGGCTCCAAAGGTAAGCATTAGAAGGTTGCCAACAGGAGTGTATTCTCATAACAACGAAAATGTACTTACCTTACAGTTTTCATTGCTAGTGCAGTTTACAGTCGCGCTGGAAACCTCCTATACGTATTATAGCATATTATAGGTACTACTTACTTTTGCAAGCATGCATGTATTTTTGAAATACCGGGTGACCTGTAAAGAACTGATTTTTTTCCATGTTTTTATCATTGAAATGCATCACTTTTATATAGGTCAGCCGGTATTTAAAGGCAGAATTACATTGCGTTTTTTCAAAGATAAAGCTCAAATTATCATTCACTACCGTTTTTTGTATTATGTATACATTATGTTTATATTTTATACTCATTAGGATTGTTCAAAGAAACGATGCTGCATGCTAAAAGAAGCCTAACAAAGTCGTCCGACTTGATTGAAGCTGTGGTTGATATATTTGTGCAAGATCCGTTAGTTGACTGGATTAATAATTTGAAGAGCAATAAAGAAATGCCGATAGAAGAGATCAATGGTGGCATGGAAAACTTCAATCCAATCGAGATACTTAATATGAAATTGCAGGGTAAGAACCCCCTGCATATTATTGATAAGGACATTCAGAGTATTCATGAGGAGGGAAAGAAAAAGGTATACAGTCGTATATTGAAAAGCGGAAAGGATTCGCTCTTAACCATCCCGGAATTACCAGATGAAGAATATGTCGATGCACTAATTGATATTGCTCAAGATAAAAACATATTGGCAAGAATGTATGAGGGTTGGGCTAGTTGGATATAAAAGTGTTTTTAAAAACTAAAAAATGAAATAAGTATTTGGCTCATTCCTCTTATTCAATATAATGCCGTTATGTAATACGCACTTGTTGTTTAGTTAAGTAGTATAATTTGGAATCAGAAATACACTATACACTATTAGGTTTCTGAATCCATGCCGCTCTTAGAATTGTTTTCGTAACACTACAACTAACTAATATAATACTGTATTTATTAGACTTCCTTAAAAAACTTCACGGCAGGTTTTTTTGCATTTACTCGTTTTAATATTTATAATTTTTCAACGTACATTACACAATATTACCACGCCATTCACTTTGTGATAATATACAAGTGTATTTACTTGTATAACTTTAAATTACCTAATAATTATAAAGTTCCTTTTAGTTATTTTAGTGTATGTGAAATAAAGTAAAATAATTACAAAACATGTGCCTTAACTTTATTTTTGTTTAACACTTTACAGTGTCACAGAGTTTATACATATATGTATGTACATGTACAAAATTAGTATTTCATCATCTTGCTATATTTGTAAAGAATATTCCCTCTAGTATTGTATGGAATTAAATAAAAGTAAAAATACTACACTACTTGTATGTTGTAATGCCACAAACACATCAACGATTTCATTTTTTTAGCATGAGAAAGTCACACGCTTGATAAACCGTACTGTTGGTACATGCTTACTAGTATAAATTAGAAAAAATGGGATAGAAATAAGCATAAAATGAAGCCACAATTACACTTGAAACTCCTTTTGCGTGTGATACTATACCAAGCTAGTTGTATTAAGCGAAAAAATTGGGAGCAATTTACAGGCTACAGTAATATAAAGCGAATAAATATTATTTAGTTAACTTTCTCTAGTTTTCCCATGCTCCAGAAAAGGCTTCTGAATCCTTTTTTTTCGAACATTATTTCAGGCGAACAAAGTCGAAATAGGAATTGGAAGTGTATTCTATGAAAATATAAAAAAACATTTTTTTTTTACTTTGTCCCAAAGTTAGATGTTTTCATATCACATAAAATCAGAATATGTCCGAGTCGTCATTGCGGAATTTAAGGCTACAGAAAAAAATGCTGTCATTTGCAAAATGTGTCGTTCATTGACAAAACTGGCTATTTTCATGTTATTCAGCTTAACACTTAAATATAAAGACATGCACATTATGTCTTTCGAAGGAATTTTTCATGCATCAAGTTCGATTAAAAGCATTTTTAAATTCCTTTGTCCTTATCTCAAAGAAGAATTTATCCTTACAATACTTCACATATTGATGAAAATATTAAGTCAGTGTGTATTTACAATTATATGCATACACGCAAAGTATGTATATTAGCCTAGTTCCTGAAATATTGTACTACTTTTTACAAAGTACTATTGACGCAAAAGCTTAGAATTTTTCTGTGTTAATACTCAAGCTTTATTTTCTTCGTGTTGTTGGGCTTAGTAGAATAGTAATTAGTACTCGACTAGTATTAGACTCATCGAGTCTGTAGTTTAAGGCTAGCTAGTAAAGTAAAGGTAAAAGGGAAGACTAAATATACGCCTTAATAGGAAACAAACGTAATTAAGTAAATGTTCTTTATTTTTGAAGTAGGATTTTCAGTGTGAAGAAAATAGAAAATATCAATCAGTAGTTCATTTTTTGGTTTAAAGAAAATTGCAAGACTGAAAAGTTTTTTAAGCGTCTCTCCATCATTACCTTATTTATATAACTTTTAAAACTTTTAACTTTATATGGTTACGAAAAATAATCATTAATCTTGTTCAAAAAATTAATTCATTAATTACGTACATGTGAAGTAATATAACATATAATATAGTTCAGTTGTAATGATAAAATTGTTCCCTTTACTGTGAAGCATTGATCCTTGAAAAATGGAACGAAGAAAAAAATCAAGAAAACGAAAAAATTACGATGTCGAAATTTGTGAGGAGTATATTAGTAGCAGTCAAACATCTAGTTATTCTTCTAGTCAACCTCATCCAGATAATTATGAATCATTTAATCGTCAGTTAAGTCAAGATGAAGTACGAATACAACAAAATCATATATACATAAAGGAGATTCGCCAGTGTTCTCAGTCATCGTCGAATATTTCTCCTCCCCCTCCAGTTCCTCCCAGAAAAAAATCCCGGAATAATGATTGTGGTCCTACTACGTTTCTAGATAATAATATTACTTGGGGTTTGAAAACTCAAGTTAAAAATCGAGTAGACAATGTGGCTTCCAAGAAAGAGGCAGGACCACCATCAGCATCTAATATCATTCAAAATCCTCCCCTTCTTCCTCCAAAGACCAAAGTTCATTCAACGCATCGTGATGCGACCAGGACAAATTTGGACCCTTCACAATTCCCGTCTTCCAATTCAAATTTTTCCCAACATCAGAATTATCGCAATAACCTTAATCGAAAAAGAGAAAGAGAGCAAAGTGAAACATCTTTTGGTAATCTATTTTTGATTAAAATATGAATAAATTTTAAAAATGTTCTACTGTATGTTGTGTGCCATGTTCAGAGTATCTCGAAGTAAAACAAATGCTCTACATTTCTTATTGAGCATAAATTTAATAAATGTGTTCATCGTATATTTACTGACTAACTTTAATATCTTTGCTATTTTCGTAGAAAATCAATCCGATAATCATGTTCCGGCCTCTAAAAGGTTAAAGACAGGACTCAAAAAACTTTGGAACAGGCAGGCTGATAAGGCCAAGAGAAAGACAAGAAAATTGGAAGATGATAATGAGTCGGTGATTTCCAATAGTTTGAATTTAATTAGCGTTGGTTCAAATTCTGATCGTAATACCAATGACAAGACCGATGATGCTTATTTTGGGAAACTTTCGATCAAAAAGGAAAAAGACGAAAATCTTGCTAACCGAGCTATCCTACCACCTACTCCAACAGTTTCATCAAAGCCTTCAATTCTTCATTGGCCTCAATTTCTTTCTGCAACTCGTAGGAAGCTTTCAAAGAGTTTTCATGATGATGGCCCTAAAAGTTCTCATGTTCCAAAGTATTGTCCCTCTGATCCAAAATGTTCTCCAATACCACTTACTAGACCCCCTCGGTTTGTAAGTAAAACTCCTGATTCTATTAGAAAATTTTCAACTGATAGTTCTAGTGTTAGCTTTCTAGAAAAGAGAATCAGCAACAATGCAGGTCAACAAGGCACGGTAAGCAAAGGATTCAGTAACATTTGTATAAAATCTAATGACGTAGTAAAATCTAATCTAAGTAGTAGTATAACTATAGCAAAGTCTATTTTAACATTTGACAAGGATCAATATAGAGAAGATCATGAAGATGACGAAGTTTTGTCATTTTTGGAATCCAATGAGGGCTACCAGGAACTTGTTGAAAGCTCAGATGAGACGAGATCCCTTCCAGATATTGAACAAAGCTTCGTTCTAGATGATACTGGTAGTTTTGTTCTAGACGTCACTTTCAGTTCTTGTTCGGACGATAATGAAGGAAGTTCTGCTCTCGATTATAGGGATAGTTATTTTCCAAATTTTGATATGACATCTCCAGTCGATGAAACTGTTATTGCAGAAGTTCTAAACAACTTTACCATAGAAGAAAAAGACTCCAAGATGGAGAAAGAACTGAGAACAGGTGAAAGCAAAGAGAAGACATTTGTGGATGCAGAACATACAATAGATGGAAGTAAATATTACATTGTGGAAGAACCGAAGACAAACAGTGGGGAAGTCCTCGCAATCGCAGAACAACGGAATCATAAAAGCGGTGAAAGTCCTGTGATTGAAGTAGAGCAGAATAACCATCAAAGTAAAGAATGCATTACTGAAAAGGAACAGAACAACAACAATAAAAACATGGATCATATGACAGAAAAAGAACAGGGAACCAGTAATTGTGACTGTCAAGGTTCAAGTGGAAGTCGTGATGATCGGATAAGTACCCCTTTTTCTATATTTCGGCGTATTTTTAAGCCCTTGAAAAAAGATAAAAAAACAAATTATTGTAAACGGCAAAACGCTGCATATAGTATAAAATAGACTGTTTTAAATGGTATCGAATGATACAATTCGATAACATGTGAAATATAAATGTACATATTAAACATATATATACGATATACGATATACGTATCTAGAATATGACTTCCATAATTCATAATTATGTAAACTTTTATAAACCGTACACTACTATAATTTAACAAACTCTTTCCGTCAAAATTTAATGAACTGAAATTATGTGTAATAACTAATAACGCAAACAAAATTATGAGCTAAGCATACCGTAATTTAGTATGTATATAGCTATGGAAACGCTAATGGTATGCTGCATAGCTCCAAATCTCCGTAGTTACTACAGACTGCAGAATGCAGAGTTTCTACAAACAGATAATACCTGCCTATAATATATCTTAAATATCCTGTGGTATACCATTAATGTGTCGCATAATATTAAAGCTAAAATATTTTTAAACAACAATGTATAAAAATGTTCAAGCGTTTTGTCTTTTGTCTTTTTATGCAAAATGTGTCGGCTTACTGAAAAAGAGCTCCAGCTAAAATGACCAATATGTTTGCCTGATACACTTTTCCGTAACACGGACATAATATATACGTGGGGTGGCCATTAAGTTATGCAATTACATACATAACTTTTTACAGGAATAAGACAAACCAATTTTTATTTATTTTCCTGATTGCGCTTTTTGAGAGACAAGATATCATGTGATCAACGATGTTCTAATCTTTGAGGATCTTGAGATAAAAAATCAGAATGTCGGGAGTCAAAAAAGTGTTTGTCAACCTGACTTGACATCATTGCCAATGAGAAATGTCCTTTCCCTGTGGTTTGTTTTTAAATTTCAAAATAGGTCATGGTAGCTCGGAAAAAGGTCAAGAGGGTACTACATGCAAAGGATTTTATCAAAGTGGAATATGTCCAGAACTTGGATTGGAAGTGAGATCGAGAATTTCAGTTTTCTAAACGTCAATGCTTTTCATGCACCCAAGTAAACAAATCTCTGGCCACTCTAAGTTAATCAAGAACGATATTTTTCACTTTGAGTGTAGAACTCCCCGTTCCTTCAACTTTGTGCCCGACCAAGATTTGGTGATCTCCCATTTGTAGATCTGTCATTTTTGTACATCGCTACTTTCACCTAAAGGTGAAAGTAGCAATTTTCTGTAGGGTCATATTCAAGGCTAATTTTTTCTCTTTTAAAAGTTACAGGTAATGTTGCCATTGTGGTACATGACAGGCCAGGCTGTTCATATACTACCACTAGTGCCTCGTGAATATTCTTTGCCTTGTTGATTTGTAGGAAAGAAAATTGTACAATAAGTCGATTCTCGAATTTATGATTTGTGCACGGTGAAAAATGTTTTAACGTCTCTTACTCGTAAAGTTTCAATTAAAACTGCGTCATTAATTACGCGCAATAAATATCTCACCGCTCTCTCTCACATACTAAAAATTCTAAATTGTATCTTATTCCTACAAGAAATAAAAAAATATTTGCATGACTTAATGGGCACCCTACATATACTTGTGGGAGGAGCCGGAACCTCAAATTTTTTTCTGAGACCCCTGTTATCCTAAGAGATCGCTTGATTTTTTTCAGATTTTTTCTACAGTGATTACAACCAGGAAAAAATCTTGCCCGTTACCTACCAGACTTCAGTATTTTTTATTTGATCCGGCCTATATATAATTTTGACTAATCGGCAAACTAAAAATTTTTTTCGTGATCATGTGTTAGTGTCCGGGGAAGCACCTACAATCTACAATTTGGTGTCAAGATCGTCTCTCTACGTGAAAAACTCACTGAGTTAGGATTGCCCCAACATCCAACATAGGTCGATTTTCTGAAAAATCCTACTGAAAATTTTCATTGTACCCTTAATGGTGAAAAAATAAGTAGCACTTGTGTATTTTTTGCCGTTAAGTCTATTTAAATTCCTTGCAGATAAAAGAGCAGCAATATCGAGATGCGATTGCCGTCCTTGAAGACCAATTGGAGCTTCATCCAAATGTACATAGTTATTGCGATTTTTACAATTTACATAGTGTACCCTTTTAGTGTAATATTACACTAAAAGGGAAATCTAAATCCACATGACCATTAAACAAAGTATTTCTTTCGTTCGTACATTTAGAGTCGAGCTGCATTGTCTCTTCTTGGTTATTGCTATTTCCACTCTCAAGATTTCACAAACGCTTCGCTGGCCTATGAACGGCTCATTGAGCTTTTCCCTGACTCGGATGACTACAGACTGTACTACGCCCAATCTCTTTATCACGCCTGTATGTACAATGAAGCGATGGATGCAACCGTTCGGATTGAAAATCCAGAATTTCAAGGCAAAGTGAGTTTAAATATTTTTTACACTTTTCCTTGTGCTTATAAGTAAGTTAAAATGTATCAATTCACTTTGAATTACCATGCTCAGAAAATTTTACAGTGTATAATAATAGTACACAAGTTGCGATTACACTCTTGCTATTGTCTCTCTTTGGTCAGATTTTGAAGCTGCAGGCAGCCATTAAATATGGATCGGATGCTCTTGTTGATGCAAAATCTCTGGTGGATAAATGCCCAAAGGATGATCCGGATACTGAAATAAATCGAGGATGCCTTCTTTACAAGGTTGGCTTTAGTTACATATCATTTTGATCGCATATTAGACGCGATACTTATGTACATTGTACATTGTACATACATTGAAGTTTATGCTGAGCTTGCCTATTTTAATCATGGGATTATGCATGCAGGAAGGTCGATACGAGGAAGCTCTTCAGAGGTTTTCCATGGCCTCACAAGTTGTGGGATACCAGCCTCATTTGTCCTACAACATTGCCCTAACTTACTACAGGCAGCAAAATATTCCGATGGCCGCTAAACATATTGGTATACCAAATTATAGCATAAAAAGCTTTATTTAAACTACTCTAATACCTACCATTAAATGTAAATGAATTTAAAATTTAAATCAAAAATTCTTTTTACAATGTTTTAAACAGCGGACATAATTCAGAATGAAGTGAGTCAGCATCCAGAAATGGGAGTTGGGGTGACCACCGAGGGAATCGAGCTGCCTAGCGTGGGAAACACATTGACTCTTCATGAAACTGCGTTCATCGAGGCCTTCAATTTAAAGGCCGCCTTTGAATATGATATTCAAAATCGTATGTCTACAACATTTCTATTAATTTTGTTGCTAAATGCAATTTAGAATATTAAAATTTAACATTGTAATTTTTCCGAACATTTTTACAGCTAAAGGAGCTCGTGAGGCCTTGACAGATATGCCACCACGAAACGAAGAAGAACTGGACGCCATTACTCTACACAATCAAGCTATTCTCAATATGGAGTCGAGACCATCTGAGGGCTTTGAAAAACTTCAATTCCTTCTCTCTCAAAATCCGTTTCCACCCGAAACCTTTGGGAATCTTTTGCTATTGTACTGTAAATATGAGTGTTATGACTTGGCTGCTGATGTCCTCGCTGATTATGCTCATCTCACTTATAAATATTTGACACCGGTAAGTTGGAAAATGATTTATTTGCAATTCAACGTACCATAATATTCAATTATTTACTAAAAATATTTTTATTCTATTTCAATTTCAGTTCATGTATGACTTTTTCGACGCTCTAATTACCCAACAAACGTCCCCAGAAGAGGCATATCGAAAATTTGACGAGCTTGCAAATAAAACTGCTGAGGCTTTGAGAAAGCTGACCAAACAAGTCCAGGAGTCAAAATCTCTGGGGCATGATGCGCAAGCCAGCCGACTATGCAGTGAATATGACGATATGCTGGCACGGTAAAATTGTCACGCCTTCTTTCTTCTTTATTACAGTTCCATGAATAAACTATAAATGTCAATTAATTACTTGTGCTTTTTATAGAGAATACATTCCTGTGCTAATGGCTCAAGCAAAGATATTCTGGGACAAGGAAAACTACCAGCAAGTTGAAAAGATTTTTCGAAAGTCAGTTGAATTCTGTAATGAGAATGACATTTGGAAGCTGAATGTAGCCCACGTCATTTTCATGCAGGAAAACAAGTTCCGAGAAGCTGCTAATTTCTACATGGCCATCGTCAAGAAGAGCTACAACCATGTAAGAAATACATATTATATAGTAGAAATATAGTACAAAGTAGTTTTTGCATCTGTAAAAATATGAAGAACATGCAATGAAATAAATCTGTATTTTTTCAGCTATTGGACGTGAGTGCAATCGTGCTGGCAAACCTCTGCGTCTCTTGCATCATGACGGGACAAAACGAGGAGGCGGAGGAGCTCATGAGAAAGATTGAACGGGAAGAGGAAACAATTTCCTTTGAGAATCCAGACCAGAAACTGTTCCACTTGTGCATCGTCAACATGGTGATTGGAACGCTTTATTGTGCCAAGGGAAATTATGATTTTGGCATCTCGCGAATAATCAAAAGCCTTGAGCCGTATAATAAAAAACTGGGAACTGACACTTGGTAAATGCAACAAAATACGGATATTTAATACGCGTTTAGTTTTTATTTCAATTTTACTGCTCTGCATTGTACATTGTATATGCTCTGATTGTGAGCTATAATAAATAATATGAAAATTTGTCCTAGTTTTACCTACACAATACATTCACAAATAAATATGCAAGTTTGCATCATAATATCTTTGATACATATTTTTATGTTCAGGTTTTATGCGAAGCGCTGTTTCCTCTCGATGATTGAAAAGGGAGCGAGACACACGACAGCTGTGAGGGACTCTGTCTTTCTGGACTGCCTGCAATTCCTGGACCATTGCGAAAGTAAAGCCTATTTGCAATTTTTTATTCAACTTTAGTACGCCTATGTAATTCGTATTCAAGAGGTTTGACACCAAAGAGCCAATAATTGATTGCTCCATATTTTGATATTTACTCCATAGTTCAGCCTTCTTTATTTCATCTTTTCCTTTACTCACGTTTACTAAGCTTGATATTTTCTTACACTTTTAGCATACGGAAGAGATGTCAAAACTTTGATTGAATCTCCACTGGATTCGTCCCATCTGCACATTGGCAAAAATTCGGTAACCTACGAAGCGAGACTTATCAAAGCTCTCATGCTCAAGTTGCTGGAGCAGTAAATACACACGAAATAAAACTATCTACAAAATTCGTTTTACCAATTGAAAGCAAAAGTTTCAGATATGAGAGAGGGAAAGCAAGAAACAAAAATATTTTTACTTTTACCTTTTACCTGTCATCGCTCATTCCCTTTAGTTCTCTGTGTTACGTTTGAGAGACTGAAGGTGAACCATGAACCATGAAGATGAAGAATGGCGCTGCGGCTAAATCAATAAAATTTTATCAAAGTAAACACTGACATAAACCTATTACATTTTGCTCATTGTCGTCTGCCCACTTTCTGCAGTTTATTTCATCATACATATCCTATACCATACCATACCATTTTATTTTATATGAATCATCAGATTTTATTTACTCGAGTCAATATAAAATGCATGTACGCAGATAATGCTATTATAGCATACATCAACAACAACACTTTGATAACATGTTTTATGTTATATAACTTGCATTATATTACTCAAACGAATTTTCATCTCTTACATAAATATACGGTGAACTTTATATGTACCATAATATATAAAGCTAAAAGCATCCGCTAACCAATTTCAAATTTATTATATGAAGAACCTTTATGATTTTTACTAGCTTGTATCTTGTATCTATTTTCTCTACTATCCATCCATTTTCCATGGACTCCTGGTTCTGTAAGCTTAAGTAAGTTTGAGTTCAGCAGCCAGAGCCACAAATACAAATACACAGACAAAAACAAAAACAACCACAAGAGAATTAACCTGTTTTTACCAGATTGGACTGCCTCCGCACATTTTCATTCTCCTTGTCGTGGGCGAGTCATAAAGTGTAAACCATAAAACATAAACTGTACACAAAACAGACAGTATGATAGGAACATAGGACCGACCTTTCTTCTGCATACATACATACAAGTGCACTCGTACGTACATTTTATCTACATTGTACTACAGTATGAAGTATAAGCCTAAAGTAAATATTATTGTCTGAGTGAACAAACCGGAGTTTTATGTGTATGTCATATGGATAAGAAATAAAAGGGCTCACTTTCATCAACAATTTACAACCACATGGACATGATTACATTATTGAGGCTTGGCAAGTATAAATGGTGCTAATGAATGAATATTCAATGAACTTTCTCTTTTTCATATCCTGCACTTTTTATTCGAAGTACTTTCTTCAACTGTGTGTATTTATTTTAAGTGGCTCTTTGTTAGCCATTCATTTCCACAAAGTACTGCACATTATAGCCACAATATGGTCGGTTTGAAAAATTTACCATGATTTTTACCACTTATGTACATCGACATACTTTGAATATTAAAAATTTACCCAGAATTATTGGTATAGTAAAGTATGCTCAAAGCTTCTGCATTAAAGTGCCAAAGAAAAATGCAAAACATCGTTCAAATAAATGACCGTAACGCTGAAACTGGATTGTCTCCAAACAGATGGTAAACGGTGACTCAAGTTCGACGCTGATGGTGTCGTATGACAATAAAGGAAGGAGAAACAGAGGGAAAGCACTGCGATCAAGATCAAACTTCCTAGTTCCAAGTCAAATCAATATGGACTAAGTTCATAGGTATAATAACACGGAGGTACCCTAATAAAAATATGTTATCATGAAATGTGACCGGAAATTCTACCAAAATGACGTCAAATCCAATTGGAATCCC
>JAQIVE010005840.1:0-12298 GCA_034698285.1 Sminthurinus bimaculatus | reverse complement strand
AGAAAATCTATAGTCTCTCTGCTTGTTTTATCTTTTATCTCAGAATTGCTGAGATTTTTCCAATATTTTCCAACAATGACGATGGTCCATCATTGACAATTTGTCGTTGCGGTAATGTTTAGTGGTGAAGAGCGAGAGTGTATTTTATATTTGTCTTACCTTGTGTATCTGCCGGTGTCTCTATTATTCTCTATTCTATCTTCTATCTACCAAAGTATGTGTATAAGTGTCCTACATTTTAGCACTTTACTATATGATATTACCATTAGAGTTGATCCGTAGTTCTCAATTTCTCAATCCCATATAATATTCTCCCATGCTTTTTTTTACCTTTTCTTATTCTTTCTTCTTGGTCTTCAACTTCAAGCTGAATCACAGGGTCTATGATACTGTACGTGATATGATCTATAGCTAATATACATATACCTAGATAGACATATACTTTATTATAATATGTATATAATATAGCTTTATGGGATTCTTCATACTTGAAGATTGACGATAGATGACTGTATAGAAAAGCATAGATATAGATGTATCGTGTATCGTCTGTATAGCAGTTGCACTTGCACTTATCTATATATTGTACATTCTGGCCAGACAGAAGAAGACAGAAAACACTTGTTAACATTTTTTTATAATGCTGTTGGTGAGCTTTCCGATGATTTTGATTGTATTGTATTGTGTTTAAGTTCGTATCTCAATCGTATCATCGTCGATGATATTATGCATGTCCATTTAATGTATACCTACGAATTTCCAGATGAGCGATTCCTCTTTCCTTCTTACCTCTCGTGAAACAAAATTTTGAATATTTTGATATAGAAAAGAGTATCAAAAATCTTGTATGTATGATGTATGAATCATGCTATGCATGCCGCTTTTGAGCATGATATTGTATAGATGCATCTCTATTAAATCTTGTATAAACGTGTATGCAGAAAAATATGGATATTTAATGTGTTTAAGGATGGTTCTCGATTTCTTTATGGTTTATGAATACACATACATAATATTTATCTTTCTTAGCTATATAGTATGGGCTTCCACTTTTTCAGTTATCCAAAATAGTATGTAGAATGTATCTATGATACTGATGGATACTGCGATAGTAAAAATACCATATCGTGTCGTATTGTGTTATAAGAGTTAGTCAAAGTTGGTGGAAAAATGAAAATCAAGTGCAGTTTAAACTTGCATTTAATTCGTCTATTGTGCTGTACTGATATCAGGGAGTATAACTAACAGTGATTTAAGTACATCATGATAATGTATAGATATTTGTACATCTATGTATATACTCCTTTGTATATCTATAATATACCACTTGAAAAATACACAAGATGCTTCCATTTAACAGATGTACATTGTACATACATACATAGATTCTTCATATTGTACACGTACAGCTGATACTAATGATAATGAATGAATAACACTTTAAGTTTAAATGATGGGAACAGAATCTGTATCGTACCTTGTATCATCATGTACAACATTGTTGTTGACAGACATTCGTCTGATTCCACTTTTGATATTATTTCTCGTCTCACGATCTTTATGCAGTATTCGCCCACTGAAAACTAAGTATGATCTTACTCTACTGATCTACGGCCAGCGGGTTCTTTTGTCGACACTCGACACTGGTTTCCCCTAAAGTCAACTAATCGTGCTCTAAAGAGTCTTGACATTTGTGTGAGTAGTGAGTAACGCACAAGTACCTTTCTCCTTTTTATCAGTGACTCCGCTTCATAGCTCGGAAATCCGCCGACCTGGTCATTTTATTCTTGCTTTTGTTCTCTTCTTCAAAATCTTGTGTTCAACTCGTCTTGCTATCAACTTTTGGAAAAACAAATTTTCCCGGATTCGTTAGAGAACTTAACTTCTATCGATTCCCATCCGTTTTCCATAAGAAATGTATGTAGATATACAGATTTCCATAAATACATATGTAGATTCGGCTTACGAGAATGGATACTTGCTTTGATATGCTTCTGATACAAGATTTGCTTGTCTATCGCAGATACACACATTATGCATCACAATTGTTCAAAAGTATTATATTTCTGAGCAATTAAACTTTCTGAGGTGTATGCACTTTTGCAGAAGTAAAGAAGTGTATCGACGACGCATAACGATGTATTATTATTGCAATAATTATTACCGTAGATTTTGTTGTTGTTTGTGTTTATACTGTACCTATTATTAAAGACAATCAAGAAACTCAGCACTCGGCACCTTACATGTGCATACACATAATACAACTACTTATGTGTACATTTATTAGATCTAGTACACTTTTAAATAGGAAACCCACCTACAACCTAGATTCATCAACAAATAAGAATTTGCCAAAATTAGGAAACCAATGTAGGTATTAAGCATACATAAATACTTTAACGAAAAGTTAATTAGCGGTTAATGGCACACGAAAAATTAGATTTACGATTCACGTGCTTACTTGTTAGTATGTGATGAGAGGAATCCTTTCAACTTTGGTTTTGGTTTTATTACAGGGTAACTTTATTTTCTCTGCAGCGTGTAGTGCACAGTGTGCAATTCAAGAGCATGTACTAAAACATTATTTACTTTATACGTAGGTATATGAGCATAATAATTATTGGATATGCTGATACCGAAAGATCAAAAGCCAAGCTATGTTTAAATATGAGCTCTGATGTGGTTAAAATATGGCAAGGCAATTTGATGTATTGACTCAATGCCTTCCATTTGAACATTTAATTGCTCGCAAATTATTTATTTATTTATTAAAAAATGCTTTACTTTTACCTTTTACTACATGCCGATTATTTGGTGAATTATGAATCGTAATACGAATTACTAAATTGCTCGGCTGTAGAGCTATTCCAAGTACGTAAAGCCAATTAGTCAAGTATACATATATTAGTTTTAGCTAATAAATACAGCATTCTGACCTATTTGCTCTGATCAAATTCCTATCTCCGTGTATTAATTTTTTTGTACATATGTATGACATATATGATGCTTTTAAAGTCCTTGTTCTAGCTCAACAGAACTTCCTTGATTTTTAAGTCGTATATGTCATGTGCCTCGTGCAAGCACCATTGTACATGCATTCCACTGTATTTGTTTTTGTATTGACGTGCGCTTACACATAATGTACGGCCAACCGAATAAGTGTATCGAATGCCGATATTTAGATTGAAAATGTTTTCACTATACATAAGGAGAAATGTACAACATATATAAAACTACAAATAGCAAAACCTATGTGGATTCCGTACATTATAAAACGTATGTATGCACAAAGTATAAAACCCCATACCACGTGCAAAAAAGTTGGACGTGGTACTGACAAGTGTAACAAACTACTGCTGCTAATTTGATCAACTGCAGGCAATATCGAATAAGGAATAGAGAATCTTACGCATAAAAGCAAAAGCATCATGTCATTGTACATAAATCTAGTTTATGGTGAATTTCCTATACGTGTAGATGTATTAGCTGAGCCCCTATAAATGCATCATAATTTTATCAATGCTCAAAATCAAACACCGAGCCTTTCAGTTCCACACATATACATTATACATACGTTCATAATACTGTCGATTCTAGCCCAAGGAATCATAAAATACAAACTGATATTTGTGACTCGTAACAAAAGCAGACATTTTCTGACACAAAAGGGGAAGTCGCCACTGGTCATTTCATATATATTATATAGCAGAAAAAACGGAAGGTGCATGCATAATGTACAGTACACAAAACTTATGAATATGAATCACGTGTTACATACTGCTAAAACTTTTATCAGTGCATACTGCATGCTTCTCGTATAGTGCGTTGTGCAAACATTAGTTTTCTTCTTTTTTTCTCTTCGCCCATATGTGTGTGTAGTGTGTAGCCTATCGAATGTACTTTTACACAGTGTCAGCTAGAGGCATCAATTTATAGTATCCTAAATAAATTAAACACTCGAAACACGAAAATTTCTCTTCAAAAAAACAATTTGTATAATATAGTTTTTTCACCATGTATAAGAGCATAATGCCTGTTTAGTTTTACAGTATGTGTAATACTTATACATATTGTGCATGTGCATAGTTGGTGGAAGATCTTTGGATTCCACAAAAGTTATACTTGCAAATTGCGACTAGATGTAACTGCACGATTACGAGAGATGCAAAAGCCAGTATAGAGACAAAAAAGAAAGAGTCTTAATGATGATACTCATAGTTTTATTTCACAGTTTTAGATTAAGCCTTTTGTCGATCATATATTATGCATTTCCTTTATAAGCTTTGCATTTCATAAATATTTTGTTTACTGTTTTACATACAGCCACATTCGTAATATTCTAAGTTCCATATAGTACATATTACACATTATGTGTAATGTGTGCCTTATTGCCTATACATACAAAAAATAGATTACTATATTATATTAGTAATGGTATTATAATAAGTCGTAATGTCATAAGCACGTACCTGATTATTGAAACAGTGTATAGGTCAGGGAACTCTAAATGTCTGAATTGCAAATCGCAGACAACATCATACACAGATATTTTGTTTCGTGTGTATAAAAAATAAACACACTGAGCGAAACATGTAAGCTTTACTTGATTAGCTTTACCTACATTTTTATATTACACTATATTCCCCTGTAAGGATATTTTTACTATTTTTGCAAGTAGAAATGCTAACGGTGTGAATGGGTATATGTATGTATATAATCGAGTATGGCATAATTATGTCATTTGTCTACTGTCTATAATAAGTATTCATTTTATTCATAGTATTCCGTTTCATTCATAAACGAGAGAGAAACGCATGTATAAAGAAATCGTGATATTAGTTTGAAACACTATTTAGTACACGAGAATAGTATAGAGAAAAAAAACAAGTTTGTGTAATACGTAATAATAATATATTGATTTTAACTAATGAGTTTCCTACAAAACTGTTCCATCTATAATGTAAGAATCCGTGAGTTTTCCGTCGCCAATAAACACACACATAAGAAATGCCATTACAGAAACGCTTAACAAAAATAAATACATCATGAGATACTTGAGATCCGAGAGTTTCTTTGCTGGTGAATCGAAAGTGAAAATCGGAACTTTTCACCGTTGGTTCTTCCGCCATTGTTTCTCATAATACACACATATATAACATAATAATATGCTGTATACTGTACACTGTACACAAACACTTTGTTGTTAATTGTAATTTGACTCCCGAAAAAGAGAAATAATGCATGGAAGAAGTTGCCAGTCAAAATAAACTCCGTTCCCGTAATATTATCACCATATTATGTGCTATTTGTTAATTGTTATTGATTGTTGTCTACAAGTACTTATGGTAGAAAAAAGTTGGGACAGCTGACAGCTGATTTGAATTTGAGAGTTCAAATATTCAATAGCATAACGGTATAATATCCATTTAGTTGCATAAATAGATTATAATTACATTGCCTTATCAGTTAACTAGTTAACCCGTAACCTTTGAGCTTATTACAAAAGTAGTGTACACACGTAACTATATAGATATGCACCAATTATGACCTAATGGGCTGCTTGTATACTTTTTTGGTTCTGGTTCATCAGACTCCAAGAATTCCTGGTTTATTTTATGACGATACAAAACAGTTTTTTTATTTATTTCTTTATTATTTTATGTCTTTGATATTTCCTACTCTTTCTTCCTTCATTCAAATATGTACAATGGTCATGCATTAATAAAAGAAATCATCCTGTACTTTTGAATTAAGTGCACGAGATATGTGGATGGAAGATGGAAAGAACAGTTATACAAAAAGGAAAAGGAATGAAAAATGGTGAATGAATATTTATTTAGCTTTGGGACTGAATGTATGTATGGTGTAGTAATAATCATGTGATCATTCCTGCTCTCAAATCTCTCAACACTTGGATCGAGAAATTTTGTTTTCTTTGTCATGTACCTACATGTGTATAATTTTGAGTAAGCGGTGAAAAAAAATCGATTGTTCAGTTTTTACTCATTGATGCAAAAAGGAAGATATTTTATAGTACGAGCATAATAAGCGCCGAGAGAAAGATGCTGTAACACGCAGTCTGGAATTTGAATACGATTGCGAAATTCATAACAATAATAATAAGCATTATTTAAACGACTCGAGGATTTATTTCATTATGACAATGGAACATTACTTGTGCATTACTGTAAAATGTACAGGCAATAGATAAACACTCCCTATAGGTAAATGAACAACGTTGAAAAAGACGGCATTCATTGCATGCATTGTGTACTTTAACAAGTCATCAGTCCCTATAATAATTGTTTGTTTAGATTGTTCACCGCTTGTCTTTTGAGTATGTTTTTTTGCACATAGTATTATACGTCTCGCAATATATTGACTTTCTTTTTCGTTTTCCCAAGAAAAGTTTGACAGCGAAAATTTTCAATATGCCCACAACCTAAGTGGATAGTATACATAATACATAATAGATAATAGATATGATTGTCGACATAATATCAAAATGATGTCATTTCAAAAGGATTGAATAAGGATCACAAGTCAACCTGTAAAGTCAAATGACCATAATTGATAACATTTCCGTAATATTTTTCTGTCGAGACAAATGCGTGGGTTTTTTATAGCTTCAAGCAAAACACTGCGCAGGATAAAGGATAAACAAAAAACAAAATCAACATTTACAAAGTTCCTGTGTACTTTTCATAATATACTTCAACCTTAACAAATTGTTCTTCTTTTTTGTGTATATGTATTCATAAGTCTTGAAAAAGTAAGAAAAGGTAAAGATGTTTATTCATTTTTTATGCTCTCAACCCTTACAGGAGTAAAATGTAATTACTCTCTGATGCTCTTTGGGTTTTGATACTTGCTTTTCTTCTTCCACTTCTTCTTCCTTTTCTTCTTTAGCTGCTTGCTACAAACAACTGGTTGTTGGGTTTTGGTTTTGGGTTAAACTATAGCCAAGTTAAAATGGAAAATGATAAAAAAAATCAAGAACTGATGTACAGCGCTAATAAAAACTAATTAATCAATTTACCACAACAAGAATTTAGAAAATATTTCCATAATTTTACAACCCAACTCCTCTAATCAAGATCTAATTACCTTAAAGTACAAATTAAAATATGTATGAGTGCAAACGACATGTTTTTGTATTTTACACCTCGGCCATATTATTATTATAAATAAAAGGATTCTTTTTTATGTATTATCCAACAGAAATTTAATTTGAATTATCCTACATAACCATTAACAATAAATGTACATGCATATGGAGAAGAGGAGCATAAATGATGCTCCTCTTCTGAGAGCATTTTCTGTAGTCGGTACGTGTGGAGTACAAAAAGTCTTTCATTTTATAGTCACCAGTACACTATTATTTGACACGCGTGTGTAATATATTATTATTATTGCAAACTCCAAGTTAATTTAAGAGGTGGACGGAATATTAATTTACAACGAGGGAGAAAATAATATCACAGACTCCATCAGCATTGCAGAAGGCTGCGAACTCAAAGATGAAGGGAGAAAAATTCCACGAGAAGCCCATAAAATTAATTAGATAACATATAAACACAAGCAGAGAGTAATAAAAAAAACTTCCCTTTTCCAATATTTTTTACCATAACTGATGAGCAATGGGCATAACGCATTTACTAGTAAACACCTCTCCTGCTATCAGTACTTAAATTAACTAGTTTTGGTTATGCAGATGGTAGCAGCGCGTTTAATTGTTTTGCTATGTACTACCTTTGCACGGCAGAACGAAGTGTGTGCGCCATTCTGCCTTCAAGTACATAGACATATGATTTAACAGGCTAAGGGCCTATGCAACAGGTCCCGGTGTCCATAATCCAGAAAATGGCATTGGTTTTATTCTTTCCTAAACCATGCATACATTTGTACCCAAGCATTTACACATCATGTATGAATAGAAATAACAGAATATTAGTTTATACGATTCCAAATTTTAAATAATCATGATTCAAGCTCATAACGAAAATGAAAGTCAAATGTTTCGTCTTAACTTTCCTCCTACAACCTTGTAAATCTTTATCAAATCTAATCGGGATTTCTATGTTTGTACGAAAGAAGAAAGAAGAAGGTACGTAAATATGTCAATGCCCAATAATGCCCAATTTGCAGTCGAAAATTTTACCTTTTTCGGTCATATTATATTACGTGCTTGCATTCCTGTGAAGACGTTTCGGTTGGATAAAATGCTAATGATAATTATTTATTATTTGTATCCTTTAAGACTTGGTCGTTATGGGCTGTAAAGTGCGACCGACGCACTAACAATTGTAAATCTGTATGTAAATGTGCAATAATTTACTCCTTGTAAGTGCAACTCGGGACTCTCAAAGGACTACAAATTAATTGCCAAAACTACAAAAGTGAAGAGAAGTCAAAATTAGATGAGATGTTTAAATGGAAGGAGACAAGAAAAAACCAATTAAAATGTTGTTTTCAAGTCCATAGATACATACATAAAACATACATATGTACTTGTGCATATACGACTTTTATGCATACATAAATGGAGATCACTAATTAGTCTGCGGTCTGTTATCTGCTGGTGTTAGACAAACTTTCTGCGGTGACGATGAAAACTATCTGCAGAGAAGGAGACTTTCAAAGTGTGAAATACAATACGACGTGTAACTAACCAAAGTACTTGGATGATAATGTAAAATCAAGAGTTCAGGAGGCAGGCTGATGGATGGATGGATGGATGGATGGATTGCTGATCAATTTCATTTCAACGAGTCATCTAGTCACACACAATTCAGATTGAAAATCGATCTTTTGATTAACACGGCGAAAATGATTCCACTGCCGAACTCTTTCTTTTTTCTCTGCCTATCATTTTCATGATTTAGTCAGTGTCTGTCTGTCACGTCTCTTGTACATTAGTAGCTGTGTCTACAGTATACATTATACATAATTGTCCTCACACAAAGTTCTCATTACATTTGATATCTAAAGTAAATTTCGAATACCTTGTACAAGTCTCTGATGTCGTTCTCTCTCGATATGTAATAATAATATGATGTTGTATTTATTGGCCGATATGACTTGAATTGGATGATGTCTTCCCAGGCTAACGATATCGTAAGCAATAAGTAATGATACAAAAGAAGTACGGACACATTGTTCTCCTGCTCATTAGTTCAGTCAGTGTTTATAATTTGACTTTGGCAGGCCAAAAACTAACTTTTCCATAGGGTGAGAGTATATAGATTAGTCAACTCAAGTCAATTCAAGTTAAGATGCGATAATACTATATACACAACTACAATCTAAATTGATTTTGATTTCAGTTGGATTTTCATCCGTATTTATATAATATATGAATACACAAAGTGGACGTATGCACTTTTCTCTTTATGTATATTGCATATTGCATACTGTACACTTCACAGAGTAGAAAGGAAGGAACTAATAAACTAGCTGCTCAATGCTCAATCTGTGCTCTATGTACATATGCAGTCTTTTTGCATTCTGCTTTACCAATACACACGAATATAATTATTATCGATATGAGTTTTTATATGAAACCCTAGCTATGTATCATACATCATACACATAAATAAACAGATTATAGATATAGTATTGCACGTTGTACAAAATTTTGTTTCTTGATTTTATTTTAGTTAGTTGGCAAACCTGGTAGGTTCGATTGTAAATTGAATTTACTATGCAGTAAACCAAAAAAGTTTTACAACAACTTGTAAAGCAATCCATATTCTCAGTGGTCTTGGTTCTCAAATGAAGTACAATATGTTGTACGTATTGGTATTACATCCAAAGTAGGTAATAGTTAGCATAATATTTATATACATATAAAAATGACCAAATAATTTAGTTTTTAGTTAGAACACAAAATTTGCAATAAATAATCCATATTTTTTGATATGATATCATCCCCCTTTATTTGACTGTGAAAAGTGAAAAGAATTGACTTGGCGGACAATACTTGAGGAAAGAAAGCCAAAAAAATTGAACTGTAATGAGGCTCAAATTTGGACGATGCCTTAAAACAAAAGGGAAATTTTTTTCGTCGTGTGCTGTTCATGAGAGTATGTATGTATGTATGTATGTACGTTGTACATACAGATAAAATGAGAATGAGATACATAATCGAATCGGCCTGATAATGTTATGGAATGGATTATGCTTGCATACTAAACAGTGTATTTACAGTATATATTGCGAATTCGTGATGAACCCCGTGCATGAAGTCTCAAACGAAGTACACACGAATCAAAAAAGTTAACATGATATGTTCATATTTTATGGAAGGTAGGTATAGATAATAATTACAAAAACTAGACACAACACCTTCAATTATTGGTCAGTATATCACAAAACAATGCTATTCCTGCACATGATACACATACTTAACTAAGTTATGTATTATTTCGCTAAATACTGATTCGTTGTATCTTTTACATTCTAAATGTATAATAATACACATTGATGATGTTAATGTTGTTGATTTGTAGCTAAAGGTTAGAAAATGTGAGAGAAGAAGGTGTGAGAGAGGGCAAGGGCAGATAAAAGTGAAAATTTCCGTTCTGTAATAGATACATGTATGTGCGATTACTCACACAATATTTAACTACATATGTACAGGACTTTCATTTTCATTTTCAGATTCTTGAATCTGCTCTAATTATAACCGTAATATTTTATAATAACAGTAATCAATATAAACAAGTCTTTAGAGCTGTGTGCAGTTTAATTTGCCATATTTGTACATATTTTTTGCCAAGAAACAACAAATCGCATCACACATCACACGTTTCATAAACTAATTTGTTGCTTCAATCCTCAATCTGCTTCAATTTGATGCATTTATTGTAGTCATCTATGTAAGAACATTTTTTGCTCGGTATAAAAATAGAAATTGTATTTATTGCTTACATAAAGCATTATATCATTCAGCGAAGCTTGTCAGATGAGGAGAAACGGCTTTATTTCATATCTGTCAAAAAACTTTGGTATAATATATTTATAAGTATAATGGTAAAATTAGGGAGAATTATAAATCCACAAACTCTCAAAGCCAAAACATTGCAACCTTACCGGTTGTTATTTTTGCTATTAAACCCGTTATTATTGCAAAAAGAACGTTTGAGATTTGAGACTGCAATCACTGCTTCTCGTTATTAAAACGAAATTTGATTTTTCAGTTACAGCATGAAAAACAGAACTAATGCTGTCATTTTGTACATATGTGTACATTTAAGTACGTTGCACATATTTTGTACATTTTATTAACAGGGGGATGATGGGCTATATCGTCCTGCTGCATCAGAAAGCGTCTTCAGTTAGTGGAAATAGCGGGGACAAGGATCAAGAATCACGTCCACACACACAGTGTACTACCATATTACTGAATATTACATACACAATATTACATATACAAAAGTACTGCTTAAAATCTGTCCAAGCACTAATTGTAAGCGCTAAACCTTATAGCTTATAGCACACCAGCCTTTTCCTTTCATACATTGCTGATGTATATTGTCAAAAGGTGTAAATTAAAGATATTACACAGATGATCGATTGTATACCCCCATACAATTTATCAGATGGTGAACACATACTGAAGCAGGGGCCCGGAGAAGTGGTCATTAGTCAGTGTAATTTATACTATTAAATGCATTTCTCTAATTAAGATGCGAAAATTAAAGAAAGGACACATGTGTATGCTATACATACTTAATATATTGTACTTATATGTTATACATATTATATATATATACAAAAGAATACACACATGATTGGTGCATCTCCAACATATTATGTGCAGAAATGAAAAACTGAAAATGTTTTGTGAAGCTGACTATTGAATATAAATGACGATGTTGAATTGAATCCTAAAGAAATGGTAGTAAACGTAATAGTAAGTTCTGCATATGAACCTTATACATAGGTATAAACATATATATTATGCACTACAAAATAAGCACTAAGACGATAGAATAAAGCAGTAATGTGTAATTTCAAGTAAATTTATCTAATGCTATAGAATATGCAACATGCATCTTGTATTAGTTATAATATACTTACTGGTAGCAGTTTAAAGTCAAAGAAACACTCTAGTGGTTTCCCCTTATTAGTTTTCATATCGCTCACAAAATGATCAACACTAAAAATTAATGTTATTATTTAACAATTAATAATACTCTTCACCACTGAAATTACTCATACAGGGTGATCAATATGTGTATATACAATAAAGAAAAATCATATCTCTGGAACCACTGCGAATATTCATATGGGG
>JAQIVE010005839.1:0-12299 GCA_034698285.1 Sminthurinus bimaculatus | reverse complement strand
ACAAGAAAATATTATGATGACAAGTTAAGCTTCCTAAAAAAAGTGTGGAAAATGGAAAATTGCAACAAAATCGAGAACTGACGGTCTCATTTTCGTCTATGTTGGGGGTAAAAATAAAAGCAAGATGAAAAAAGCTAACAATAAATAATGAAGTGTGATGTTTTGAGTTTTGAACAAGAAGTGCAGGAGAGACGAGAATTTCGTTTTGTATGTATGATTCAGCTTTATACTTTATACACATTTTATATTGGGCTATTCCATATTCTCTGGTGAGGGAACGAAAAACGAAATGGCCTTGGCCAGAACTCTTCACTCTTCACATTATACTTACGCTGTGTATTCTCTGTCCAATCTACACATAATCACGATGAAAAAAAGCAATGAAAAAAATCGTTACGAGTAGATAGATACAACTTGTATATAATGGGGAAACTAATGGAAAAGAAGAGAATCTCCAGCATAAAATTGGCTCTATATTTATGTAAACTACTGACACACACCCACACTCTAAGCTAAACTAATATTGCTTGTGCATCTCTGTTTAGCAACCAGAACTGTGTTTTATTTTGCAATGTTAAATCAATATTTTGTACATGGAAAAATCAAATCAAGTGCAGCAAAGAGTTCAACGCCAATTGACTTTTATTGGACCATCGACAGTTCTAAAATTTCTGCAATTCTAATCTAATCTCATTATTATATTATTGTACATAAATAATACCGTTTATTGTTTTTTGTCATTTAAGTTTTACTCTGACGACTATTAACTCGTGGGATTTTGTATAGTGCAACTTTTAAAGCAGGAGTTAATACTTGTAATAAGTATTTTATTAAAAAGTATTTATTTATTTGTGGTTCATGTCAAAAAGCAACAAGTTAGTAGTTTTTAATTGAATTCAGTACTGGAACATTTTTCAAGACTGTGGAAAACAATAAATAATACAACAATTAAAAATCAAAAATGATCTCCCTCACCGCCATTCTCATAACGACGGTTTTGGCCGCGGTACTCTATTGGCTGGTGACCAAGGACAGCTCCAAGAAAAATTATCCACCGGGTAAATACATAGCATAAATTTTTTTAAAAATAAAACCGGGATGTGTAGTGCAACAGAATTTTAAATTTACCTCCGTTTTAGTTTCGGCATTTTTATTCTTCAAGCCAATTACATAAATTAAAAATGTGAAAACATGTCTTTTTCAAAAAAAATTTTTTTCAGGGCCATGGGGTCTACCTTTATTGGGCAACATTCTACAACTCGGGATTCCCTACATCAAGTTTCAAGAGTGGTCCAAGAAATTTGGTAAAATTTTTATGTTCCGCATGGGGACGAGCAGGTGAATATTTTTTTGGGGGGATTTTCATGATTTTTATTTTTATTCATTTTTTTTGAGTTTACTTTTTACTCAACAATTTTTTTTAGAAATTATTTTATGAATTTTAAAATTTTTAATGTTTAATGTTTAGAGTCGTGGTACTGTCAGATTACCAGCTGCTTCGAGAGGCCTATAATGAGCCAAATTTAAGCGGGAAAATTGACCAAGAAATTTTTACCCTCCTTACCGATGGAAAATTTGGTACTTTTTGCTTATAAAGATGCAAATAATAATTAAAAACCTTAAAAAATTGGCGCGTAAAATAATCTTTGACTCTACCTTTTGAATTGTTTCATAACATTTGTACTGTCCATCCTATAATTTTCTAGGTATTCTTAACAACGACGGACATAACTGGTCTGATCAGGTAAACATTTCAATGCTTTTAAAAAAATCGTTTTCGCCTGTATTTTTTAAAAGTAATTTTACCACCTCCAAAAATTCAAGTATATCTTTGCAAAATCACGAAAATATTAACGAACAATCAACGTGCAAAAAAATGCTAAAGAAAAAGAAACGTTTTCAATAGTAACTGAAATTTGATTTTTTCAGCGCCGATTCACCATCCGAAATTTGCGGGACATGGGATTTGGCCGGAAGACCATGGAAAGTTTGATAGAGGTCGAGGTGCGGGAATATCTCGAGTTTTTGAAGAAAAACGAAAATTCCCCCGTCTCAATCCAACGACAGCTAAGCCTTGCGGTTTTGAACAGTCTTTGGGTGATTCTCACCGGAAAGCGCTATGCTCATGACGATCCTTTCCTTGTGGAAATGTTTACTCGGAGCAACCAGTAAAATTTTACTGTACATTTTTCAAAAATATAAAAGCCGTTTCGAAGTTTTTCGTAAATTATTTCCAGGGTGTTGATCATAATGTTTTGTGCATTTGCAGACTGGCCGAAGATTTCGCCAGCAGTCCCGCGCTCTTCTTTCCATCAGTGGCCAAACTCTTTCCGAATTTCTCTGGTTGGGCAAAGGTCATGGAGTTGGTGCACAAGTTTCAAAGTTTCGCGCTTGACACCATCAAGTACCATCAGGATACTTATCCAGCCGATGAAGTCCCGCGCGATTTCGTGGATGCCTATTTGAAGGAAGTTAAATCTACAACGGACAACCATTCAAGTTTTTATGGGAAAACCGGCGGTAAAGTTTGAATTTGGAGGGATTTAAAATTTCCCCAATTTTTTGAAACTTGGCTTTTTAATTTCAAAAATGGGAATTTTTGAAAATCTATCCAGAAAAAAATTTGATGGCCCTCATGACGGACTTTTTGGTCGCGGGAAGTGACTCGACATCTTTTACCCTCGCTTGGGCCGTTCTTTACCTGTGCAAATTCCCAGAGGCCCAAAAGAAATTTCACGAAGAATTGGACCGGGTCGTTGGGAGAAATCGGAGTCCGTGTCTCGCTGACAGGCCAGAGTATGTAAAAAACACATTTTTTGAACTTTTTTTCAAAATTTGGTTGATTTTTGATTTTTTTTTAAATTGAAAAACTTTCCAGCCTGCCCTACACCGAAGCCGTAATTTTGGAGACGTTGCGACTGTCGAGCATCGTGCCGATCGGGATTTTCCACCGTTGCATGACGGACATAAAATTCCACGGTTTCGACATTCGCAAGGATGACTGGATCTGCGGAGACTTTTACAATATTCACAACAGCAAGGAACTTTGGAAAAGTCCCGAAGTCTTTGAACCTTCCCGGTTTCTCACCGATGACGGAAAATCCACCAGAGACCCGACACTCTCATGCCCTTCTCCTATGGGAAAAGAGCCTGTATCGGCGAGAGTCTGGCGTAAGTTTTTAAAAAACTAAAGTAAATGCAGAATTTCTGCCGCCTTTTTGTTCAAAATTTAAAACTCCGGCTAAAAAGGGTTTTTTAAAGATATCGCTGCTGCTTTTAATGATGGTTAAAAAATGATCCTTGTTTCCATGGAATTACAGACGAGACAGTCTCTTCCTCTTCTTGACGTCCGTGTTCCACAAGTACGAGATCAAACTGGCTCCAGAGTCGGAAAATATCGGCCTAGACGCAAAACCCGGGTTCATTCTGTCCCCGAAAGAGTTTAAAGTGGTCATCGAAGAGCGTCTCTAGTTTTTAACCAAAAATTCTCCAACAATTCTCAAAATATTCTTGAACAATCCTCCAAAAAATCTTTATCAAATCTCCAAAAATTCTCCGAAATCCTCCGAAAGTTCTCCGAATGAAACTTTCATTACTCAATTTTCGTTCCACCAAATGATAAAAAGTTACGTTTTTGTCTGTTTTCACTTTTAAAAAATATTTTCCCAAAAACATCGAAAAAAATGAATAAATAAACTGATGAAAAATCACAAAAATGACTAAAATAAGTATACGGCATGCTGAGGTTAAAATCTGTAGATGCAGAATTTTCTGCATGGCCTGGCCATAAAATAAAAGCAAAGAGTCTAAAATGTTGACTGTGCAAAATTGTGCATTTTAATTTTAACCTACTTTGATTTCCTGCCTTGAAAAATATGTATTATTCATCATTTGGAAACTGTAAAGCAAAACCAACTTTTTGAGCTGCTTTAAAAGTAAAAACGGTAGTCAAAAGTAAGCATTTTTTGTAAGCCTTAAAAAAATCTTCGTCTCAAACCTCATGAAAAGTTCATGAGATCTGACAGGAATTTTGGTTGAGATTTTCATGACATTTTATCAAAATTCAAAAAATCGAAATTGGTACCAAAACTTTTGGACCAAAATCAAGTCAAAATTTCATGAGATTTTTTGACAAGATTTTTTTCTAAGGGAAATTATTCAACGTAAAATTAAATATTCCACCTTAGTTATACATATTTTATGAAAATATCACAAAATTTTCCTCAAGTTTACAGAAATGAGTCCAAAATTTGGGGGCAGAGAAGGTTACCGGAATACTGTGAAACTCTCATTGATCCTGCTCACGTTTGCTGGACTTGAACCTTGGACTCAAATCGGAGCGGCGGTTTCAAAAAATAAAGATTTGGAAAACATTCAAACAGGTTGGCGGGAATCGAACCCTGGACCTGACGGATTGGGTACTCGAGCCTCTGGGTGTCTTGAAAATTCAGAGTGCGGAAACTTCCCGGTTAATTTAGTTTGTGGCTCTGACCTGAGGGCGAATGGTCGAAGAAGAATTTGCTGTATAGACAGAGAAGAGCTCTGTTCTCCGGACTTTCGGTGCTGTGCTGGTTGCGACCCTCAAAGCGGACGATGCCGACCTTGTCCAACGCCAACGGGTCAATGTGGTCCCGATTTTTAATTATTTTTAATGGAGTTGAAGCGGATTATAATTATCAACAATTTTACGATTGAGCATTCAATCATACATATTTGATATTACTAACTACCAATATGTTGCTTCGATTTCAATTCAATTAAATCAATAAATCAGTCTACAGACTATTACAGACAAGTCTAATAAAAACAAAGAGTGTGGTTTGAAGCTGATGATTGTGCATTTAAATTTTAACCTACTTTGATTTCCTGCCTTGCGCGATTCACGAAGAATGATAAATATTGTGGTACATCCATTATGGATTGGAAAAAATAAACTAGACTGTACAAGGTTGTGCCGGGTAAAATTTTTGAGCACTTCCGCTGACGCAAGTGTCTGCAACAAAACAAAATTGCCGTTGTTTTGCTGCTTCGGAGCGGAAACCGGTAGGAAAAAAGTCGGGTAAAAACTTTTGGTTAGCAATTTAATTATTCGTCAGCACTAAGACGTCAGTTAGGATTTCGAACTACACAAATATGGCTCTTAAGGTTCAAAATCTCAAAGCCGTATGAAATGAATAAAAGCGCCATATTTCAAATTTTCACGATATTCCAACCAATTATCCGGTCAAAGTACATTTTACGAGCCCCAAAAGTACCAGAAACCGGAAAATCCGGTAATATCCGGACAAATCCAGAAACTGGTCATTTTATGACGTTAATAGTATCCAAAGGTCCCAAATTGAGCGAATAAATAATCCCAAAAACATGAAAACTGAATTTGTCCGGACATTTCCGGACAAAATTCATGCTTTTCGATGCTTTGCTGTAATCGTTTTGGAATCAATTTTCGAACTCCATTTGGCTCATAAAAATGACTTATTTCGGCATCTGTCCGGAAAATTACCGGATTTTTCAATTTTTTGGGGGTTTTTTGAGATTTTTTTACCAAAATTTTGGTGCTGGTATCATGGAAATTTAAAATACGGCAATTTTTGCTCATTTTACCTTGTGTTGAATTTTTGGATCTTAGGAGCCATATTTACGCCATCTTAGTTCCTGACTGTCGATTTTTTTGTGGTGCCAACTAACAATTTTACAAAATTTTATTAAACTAATAATTTTCAAACCGGCAGCAATTATTATTCAAAGGAAAATTTAGTCAATTTTTTTTTGTAATGTTCCAGAAATGAGGGCAAAATTTGGCGGGAATGCAGATCTTAAGAATTTCGCCGCATTTTCGTTGACCTTCTTCGTGTTTGCGGGAATTGCAATCCAAGCGGTCGTCTCAAAACATGGTCAGAAAATGTCTTTAAAATCAAATTCCGGATCTGGATTGTATCGGGCATCGGGCTGTATTGACGATTTAGAGTGCAAAAGCTTCCCGGTGGATTTAGTTTGCGGCTCTGACAAGGGGGCGAACGGACGAAGGAGAACTTGCTGTGTGGATCGGGGGGAGCCCTGCAATTCGGACTTTAAATGCTGTGGTGGCTGCGACTCTCAAAGCGGAAAATGTCTACCTTGCCCAACGTCATCTGGTGGATGTGGTGCCAATTGCAATCACTAATGCTTGCAGTTGAGGAATACTTCAAGATTTACCTCCAAATCCGGGCAGAATTTAGTCCAAACAACTGAATTTGGGCGACAGTCGAAAAACGTTGGCGAAATTCAGCTGGATTCGACCAAAAAATGGAAATGGACCCATGACCGATTTCCGACACAAAACTTGGAGTAACTTTGTTGTATGGGAAATTTCTGTTTTAAATTCAAACTTCAAGCTCAGTCTAGTCATTTACAAATAAATTTTGGTAAAAAATACCCCAGTTTGACTTTAGTTTACTAATTTGTGAAATTTCTACCCGAAACATTGAGTTTCATCGAGTTTTAAGGTTCAAACCACTGTTTTGACATTATTCGACGGTAAAACTTTTGAATTCAGAAAGGCTGGATTGCCTCGTAACGTGTCCATGTTGTGGATATCACCAATAGATGCATTTGCTCTTGTAGTGATAGTTCCTCTGGAGCAGCTTTTGGTAGAACCAGATATATTGGAGCACCGTGGAAATTTTTGGTCTCGAAAAATCGGCGTCAACAAATATTTGGAGGATCAGCTGAATGAAACATTCAGCTGATCCTCCAAATATTTGTTGTTCTTCCAACCTTTCTTTACAAGGGTCAACTTGTTCTCTATTTTGTAGGACAAGAGTAGCTGAGATTTTATGAGACAGTAAGGACAGTATCCAAATCCTTCAACAGATGCGGTATCGAATTTTTCGAATTTACCACCAATTCCAATTTTAAACGAATGAGGTCAAATGCCGACCGGTAAATTATTAGAGCCGATTTGTCTTTTGGCCTTGACCTTTGATCAAATTCAGATTGAGCATCTTGGATAAAAATTTACTTTGAATTTCAGGTGTTCAGAGAGTTGGGCACCACCAAATTTTTTAGATGTTCCATAAACTTTGAGGAATGCTCCTCCAGATTTTTGATCTTGTTACCATCAAAATCAAAATGGAGGGCCATTAACAGATTTTTCGCCTGGGGCAAAATTTTCGGGATTTAATGATCCTTTGACGGAGCTTCTGGTACAGACTCGGGGTACACTTTAAGCAAAACTAGAGGTATAAAGTGTTCCACCACATTTACAGCTAGGTCCGCACTGAATACCTCTCTTTGAAGGGATTCCCTAGCTTGGTCGGTTACGACTGTTGTTTGGGTTAAACCTTCAGGAAAATTATTGTGCTGGGTGTCAAATATTTCCGAAAAGCTGCATGGGTAACTTGACCAATCACTGATGCAACCGCCATTTTTGGGTCCTCATTATTTCCCGCCTATGGGTTTTGTGGAAAAATTCCCCCAAGCCAAGCTGGAACGAAAGTTATAAGAAGAAAAGGCTCTTCAACAATGCTATGACCGTGTTTTCGTGATCAAAAATGGTATTAAAGAATTTTTCAATGAATCCTCGGCAAAAGAAAATTTCATCAACGGAAAGTCGGAAAAAGAAAAGATCAGACGCGTGACGTTTTAATTACACACAAAATTATGAACCAAAGGTCAAAGGCCGAATGTTTCAAATCGAGAGCACGTGTGTCATCAACATACTTGCATCATGCATATTTAAAATATAATTTTATGGTGTTTCTCCCGCCTTTACCTTTAATAACCTAAAACTAATTTGCGTTTCCCAAAGAACTCTGTACTTAACCATCCTTTCGAAATCCCGGTGTATTGATACGCATTAAAATAATGAGACTGTCTTGACCCAGTTTGGTATCCCAAATCTTTATTTCGTCACAAAATAAATCCATTGGAAAAAATACATTTAGGTATAGATTATTTGGTAATTATCTTGCACAAAAAAAGTGTACCATTCAATAATTGCCAAAGCTATCATAATACAGTAAAATTACGGCAATTTTCTTATTTTCCCGCGGAATTTTTGCGTCGCTTTCTTTGCGTAAATTATTTTAATTACAAAAATAAGCATGAATTTGTTATGAAATTTAGTTAATGACACCCGAGGAAAAATTGCCTTGTTTTGACCTGACTGAAAAAGGGCATTAAACTTTACCGGATTAACCGAAGGAAGAGGCTCTTCAGAAACTTTGTACCTTGAACATCTTTTACTTTTTGTTTTGAAAAAAAGTACAAATCTAAACGAAATCTGCTGAAAAAACAAACAGACAACATGTTGACCCCAAATGACCTAAGATACAACAATTTTGTCTTTGAGTTCATCACAATTTTTGGGTGTTTTCCCACAAAATTTGAAAAATCCCGCGGTCGATGGACCTTCAAGGAGATCGAGAAGCCACACGCTAGTAGAATATCTTTTTTTGATCTACCAGCTCGTCGAATAGTGTGCAAAATTTGGGAATGGCTTGAATTAATTCGGTCGTTTTTCATCATTTTTCGAACGCTTCAATTTCTGCTAAACACTGCGATGACCGATGAGCCCGGGGTTTGGCGGCGGGAATTTTACAAAATTCCAATTATGGTCCTCTTCTCGCTAGGCGTGATTTGTATCACTTGTATGATCCGTATTTGGTTTGAAAGTTGGCCCAGACTCCAGGCAAAAATTTTGAGCGAGCTGTTCAACAAAAATTTTGAAAACGCGAGAAATTTTGAAAATGGGAAAAACAAATCGTTTTTGGGTTGTGGAAAAAGTCTTGGCGAACTTTTGATAATCTTCTACCCGATAATTTTCTATCCAAATGCGATCGGCTACGCGCTTATTTACCTTCGTTATCCGAAACTCCCGGTATTTTTTTATTCCGTTGTACATGAGCTCTGGAGAAATCCTGGGATGCACATTTTTTTCCTTGGCTTGGACACCACCTTCCATATCTACTGTATAACGATCGTCTATTTCTCCGGGTTTTTTATCCTGGCCTTCATGACCTCTTTTATTGAGAGAGTCCAATTCGAACTTGGCAAAATTCGGTAAGTCCGATAAAAAAAATTTTGATTAAAACTTTTGATAAAAAATAAATTCAAAATTGATGGAAAATTTTGAGCAGGTCCGCGAAAAACCCGGATGACCTGGATCGAGCTGGAAGGTCATTGAGAGAACTGAAACTAAAGTTGGTGCTTTTCAACGTGTGCACCCGGGACATAATTTTCACGATTAAGGTCATGTCCCTTAATTTCGCCATTTTAGGGGGATTTTCGAGCATCCATCTGATGAGCGAGCACCCTATTTTGGCCACTTTTTACGGAGGTCTTAGTCTGGTGATCATTATCGGGTATTTGGGGATGTTCAATTCGAGCCACCAGGTCACATTTTTACTCCAGCAATTAGAAAAGGAGATTTTGCAGCGGGTCAAGGACAAAAAAAGAGCCCGGGGTCAAAGTTCAAGGATGAGGGTCAGAAGGTCAGATGGAGGTCAAAGAACCATTTACGGGGTTCAGTGCGGGAGTTTTCGGGTCATGGAGCGGGAATCGACACTGATTTTCGTGGACTTTGTGTTTAGACAAATTGCAACCTTGCTCATCGCTTTTTAACAGAAACACAGTATCGGGCAGTTTATTTTCAATTTTTTGTATTTAGAAATGAATACAATGCAAGTTTTTTTTAAATTTTCGAAAATTTTGTTCGAAAACAACATTTTTAGAGAAAATGTATTCAAATTATAATCTTTCTTCAACGATGACCTTAAATGGTTTTGGGGGTAACAGAAATCCAACGTTGGGTTCAAGAGAAACATTTTCCGATTCCGGAGCCAGCTTGATATCGTACTTTTGGTAGATCGACGTGAGGAAGAGGAACAAACTGTCTTTTCTGAAATAAAAACGAAACAATATTGCTAAAGTAAAATCATGGACCCATCTTTTCTGAAATAAAACAAAATTAGTTAATTGAGAAAATTTTTTGCTGGATCATTTTTGGTGGATTTTGATCTTACGCCAAACTTTCGCCGATGCAAACGCGTTTCCCATAAGAGAAGGGCATCAAAGCTTCGGGTTTTTTGGTGGATTTTCCGTCTTCCGTTATAAAGCGACTGGGTTCAAAGTTTTTGGGCTTGTCCCAAAGGTCTTCGCTGTAATGAATGTTGTACTGATCCGCACAGATCCAGGTGTCCTTTGGGATATCGTAATCGTGAAACTTGGTATCCGCCATACAACGGTGAAAGAGGCCTATTGGAACAATGCTGGACATTCGCAAGGTTTCCAGAATCACGGCTTCGGTGTAGGGCATGCTGTAAAAATATTTTACATACGGAAATCGAATTCAAAAGTGTTCCGAAATCGCGTGATCACTTAAAGTTTGTTCATTTTAAAGAATGTTTGTCAAAATCGGTGTTTTTTGCCTACTTTGGCCGATCAGAAAGTTTTGGCGTTCGATTTTTTCCAATGATTGTGTCCAACTCCTCGTGGAATTTTTTCTGAGCCTGAGGAAATTTGCAAAGATAGAGAGCAGCCCAGGTCAAGGTCAAGGAGGTCGTGTCACTGCCCGCGACCAACATGTCCGTCATAACAGCGCCCAAGGATTGCTCTAAATTATTTTGAAACCAACCAACTTTTTTCAACTCTATCCTTGATTATTTTGAAACCCTTTTTTCAATTTTATCCTTGATTTCAAAACCATCAAAAATGCGCTCCAATTTTTGCATGTAAAATTAATATTTTAAAAATTTTGGGATGGTAAAAATGTTACCGCCGGCTGTTTGGTAAAACGTGGATTGAGAATTGGTCGTCGCCTTAATCTCCTTGATATAGGAATCGATAAAATCTCGAGGAACGCCATCTTGCGGATAAGTTTTTTGGTGATACTTGATCGATTCGTTGACAAAGTTCTGAAAGTCCTTGACTAAACGCACCATTTTGTCCCATCCGCTCAATTTTGGGACCAGTTTAGCCAAACTTGGTACGAAGAAGGCCGGAGAGTTGGTAAATTCCTCGGCTAACCTGCAGTTTAAATAGAATGGAAAATTAATTTGTTTTTCTTCAACAAAAATTGGACCCTTTCTTCAAAAACTGTTTAAAGAAATGGGAAACACAAAAAACGGCATTTACTCGGCATTTTGATTAAACAGCCCGACCAGTGTGGGATCGTCGTGGTTGTACCGCTTGCTAGTTAAAATGACCCAAAGGCTGTTCAACACAGCAAGACTAAAAGGTCGCTGGAGCCCTACCGGTGAGCCCTCATTCTTTTTCAAAAAGTCCAAGTATTCGGCAACCTCAACTTCGATGAGACTCTCCATCGTATTTTTGCCGAAGCCCAAATCTCTGCAGGTATTAAAATTTCAAAAGTTTATTACGAAAAATATTTACGAAAAAACGTCGTAAAATAACATAAAATTTTTAATGACGCGGAGCTAAATTTGAATAAAATACCGCAAATTTCGGATCGTGAATCGGCGCTAAAGGTAAAAAATACAAAGACATTAATAAAGATGTGTGTAATTTTATTTAATTATTGTTATTTAAAATATTGTTACAATTTTTGATCCATACTTGCTCCACCCAATCAGGTCCATCAGAGCTGAGAATACCTATAAAATAATATTTTTCATTATTAACTAAAAAATTTTGATTTTTTTCAAAAAACTAAAAATCCGTATTAATAACACGGCTTTCCCATACATAATTTCCATAATTTTTTAAGAGATTTGCACGATATTTCATCAAAATTGATAAGATTTTCTAATAAAACCATGTCAAAAATTTATGAGATTTTTTTCATCATGATTTTTCTCCAAGGGTTACCATTTTTTCCGTTGGCTAAAATTGTAAAGGTCTCCAAATCAATTCTCCCGCTCATATTAGGGTCGTTAAAGGCTTCTCGGACTAGTTTTGGGTCCGACAACACCACAACTCTGTTGGAAATTTAAAGGTTAAAATTTTTACTTTAAACTTAATTTTTTGAATTCGCTAAAAAAGTTCCGCATTTTTAGCCAAAATTCTACAAAATCTCAAAACACTATTTACCTGTAGGTTCCCAACTTGAACATAAACATGTTGCCAAATTTCTTTGACCACTCTCTAAATTTTAAATGGGGAAGTTGACCCAGCTCCAAAACATTTCCTAGGAGAGGAAGCGCTCTCGGACCTTTAAAAATAAGACAAAAATTAAAAATAAGTATAAAATTTTCATATTTTTAAATATTTTCAAAAAGTAAAAAAAATAGCCGGTGATTTTTTAAAATTTTTGTTTTATTAACCTGGCGGCAAGTTCTTTTTGTCATTCGCCTTGGCAA
>JAQIVE010005838.1:0-12300 GCA_034698285.1 Sminthurinus bimaculatus | reverse complement strand
TAGAGAGTACGCTCCGTCAATTTTGGTAACATAACTTGGGTAACAACAAAACTTTTCTGTAGCTTAAAAACCTCCCGTTTTCCGTTTTTTACTTTTTTTGGCTGTACAGCTGCGGCAGTCCGTTGGTCCACAGTGGCTGTCAGCCATAATTTTGAGGTGATGACCACGCTGATTTTTTTTGATGAAACGAAAACTATGAACTTGCCTTGGTATGAATTTGAAAAGAATCGGATAAGATTTGGTTGAGAACCATCACTTCAAATGTCAGTACCAGAACTTATGATTCACCCTGTATACATGTGCAAAACATATATTTGTTGGCCCCTGAGAAAGTTGGCCCACAAGCTTATGGGCTAGTCCGATTCTTGTGAGCAGACGAAACTAAGTAACTCACAATTTGATTATGTATACATTATATGTTTATAAATTTTTGTGTTTGTTTTCTACAGGATCCGACCAATGGGTATTTGTGGATTTAGATGCGAAGGTATCCAAATATTTCCCCAAAGAGTGCAAGTCAACTTCCCAAAATAACCCTGGTTCAATAAACGTAAGTTACAAATTTGAGTTTGTTTTACAACTTTGTCATTGTATTGTCTGAAATGATCGTACACCGGCTGAAGAAAATCTAAACTTTACTTCTCATACCACCATTTTCCATCAGTTTGCTTCATACATGATGCATACCGAAAAACGGTTTTTGAATACATTACCGTGAATAATGTATGACATGTATTGATAATATTTGTGGGTCTTGTAATCCCTTACTTTCATGCCCTTTACCTTTCGGCACTCAAGTCATGTTCTTATGTATCCCGCATGTAATATGTATAGTACTACCACAGAAGACACGAAGGGTACTCTTTGCATTTACGTATGACTTCCTCGTCGTTATGTGGTCAAAATTGTTTATGGTATCTTTTGAGCACCTTTATTTCATATTCCGTTCTCTTATAGTCAATCACTCAGTCAATGAAAAATCATAGATTTGACAAAAGATGAACGACAGCAGGAAAAAAGTATCCTGAAGTATTCAGAAAGAATTAAACCATAATATATATCTAAGACGGAAACGAATGCGTCAGGACTGCCTTTAGTAAAAGTCATTTGCGGAAGTCAAAATATTTCTATCTGTATCTTAACTTTGATAAAAAAACAGGCGCACGGTTTTGTTTGAGTACATTTATTGCCTGGTATTTCGGAAAGGAATTTGTAAATGTTTTAGGACGGGAAAGTTGGGTAAAAAAGGAAGTAAAAAATAGCTTTGAATTTCAAAAAAAGTTTAATATTATATTTTGGAAGCTCGTTTTGGATTTGACTATGGAGCACGAAAGCAAGACAAAATTGCTACAAAGCCTTTTCAAAAGAGTCGAGCGATACATGTTTAATAGAAAATGGGTCCAAATATGCTTGAAATGGAGAAAGGAAAAAAGAATGGAATTTAGACTTGCTGTACATTACATTTCATTGCACTGCACTGAAAGGAGACGATGTAACATATATGCATATTGTATTGTACCCATAGGATGTGCGCTGGGTGGGAGCTTAATAGTTCAATAATCGTGTGGCTTTGACATGAATATTTTCACATTATCGATGAAATATAAGCATGCATTCCATGACTTTAATTTATATTGATGTACATATTTTTACTATTACTTTACACTACAGAGTTAATACTTCCTTTTAGTTATATATGTAGTGACCACAGAATTTTACGTATATTTCTGTGCATACATAACAGTATCCATCTAAATGATGTGTGTTTAGACTGTTTACCCATTAAAAGCAGTACTGTGGTTGTGACTTCAGCTTCTCTGCCGTGATATTGAGTTTACCGAGTGTAGGTTGCAGGCTCGGTATGAATTTGTAGTGTATACAATTGTAATAACTACGTTGTGCACCTACA
The DNA here is from genome assembly GCA_034698285.1 of Sminthurinus bimaculatus. Taxonomy (NCBI): domain Eukaryota; kingdom Metazoa; phylum Arthropoda; class Collembola; order Symphypleona; family Katiannidae; genus Sminthurinus; species Sminthurinus bimaculatus. The sequence goes on along the minus strand of JAQIVE010005838.1, from coordinate 10,391 downwards.
TTTATTTGACGCGTTTGTTTATATGTAGTGCATTCTCATTTTTTGTATATGTATATTACATATATTAAGATGGAGTTTTCAGTCGGGTTGTTGATGGTTGGTCGGTCGGCATTCCAATACTTAAGTCTTGAATCGAAGAAACTTCATTATGTTTAAGAGAAAATCCAACTACTATACCATCATTACTATTCAATGCTCCCTGCTCAAAAACGCCCGATTAGTTTTAAAAACATGTATATTTAGCCCGAAAATGTATATGTATGCACTATGCACACATATAAGCATGTATGTACAGTTTTTTTTCTCATCTCCAGTTCTCAAAAGTAGGGTATAAGGATTCGATGGACGTTGTGGAGGCAGAATATAGGAGAGTATATATACTTAGACATAAGGGTGAAGTACAAGTTAGATGTTTCGTAGCATTTAATATGTTATAGTAGAGAATACTAAGAATTTTACAGTTTCCATATGGGGATAGTTTTGTGGCATCCTCATGACGACGCGCGGTGTTCGGTTTGGTTTTTTTTTTCAATTATTTCAAATGAAATTTTTCTGAAGGACGTGCTTTTACAGAGAAATAGTTTCGGCCCGCCTTCTACTTCTTCTCCCTGGCTTGGCACCTGGCTCTTGCTCTCTCCATATGTATGTATATACTTTATACACATGGTTTATATCTAAATCCTCTTTTAGGCAAACAATTCATTGTACAATCATTACATACATTGTGTATATGCACATAGTTACATACATGGCTGTAATCTATAAAGCCCTAAAGAGAAATAAAGAAGGGGAAGAGAACGAGAGATCCTACCTGGATTTTTTTCTAAAAGTTCCTCATATGTTTTCTCTCTTTTTCTACAATCTCATGTGATGGTGCACCCCCAACTAGCCCTATAAAAATCTAGACACCTGAGTTTCAAAATCACCACAATCAGGATATTATTTGGGAGCAATTTTGTTCACTGAAGGCTAAGGTATAAAATATCTTCTACGCTGCGTCTTTGGGAAGTTTTCCCATTCCAAGCATTAGGATACTTTTGCTAAGGAAAAAGTTATACTTACACGTATACCCAATGTGTTTACAGTGCATTTGTTATACATACATTCTCGGTTGAACAGTAGGAATTTCAGGTATAGTACAGCGTGATGCAACAAGTGTAGCAGGGGCAGCAGACGATTATCTAACTCTTTCTCCTCCTGGATGATGATAAGGGAAGATAGAGACGTGGAGCCCGGCTGCCTCCACTTGTTGTTGAAAAGATGAATGTGTATCGAATAGCAATGTTTTTTTTGGAGGGAAAGAGATTCATTTCCCACAAAATGTACATACACAAACACATGTACGTATGTATAGTATCAAAGTATTCTTTAATACTGTGTCTTTCAAAAGACCAAGAGAATAAACGTTGTTGGATAGTTGTCTATGTTTCCTATTTTAAAACTTTAAGCCAGCGATGTGAAGTTGCTTATTATGTGTGTAATGATATTTAAATTGACGTGCTGATGAACTTTAGGTATTTTATACAGATGATACTCATGCCACGTCCGTTTGTTTGTGTGCATTTGGAACACTATTATTTTTGACTGCATCAGCAAATTGCGTCACACTTTGTATAAGAGTTGGTAAAATGGAGCAAGACAACAAGAAGTCGACTAAAACATAAAGAAAAAAAACGAAGTAAAAATAGGAAAAAATAACACGCAGAGATCATTATTATTATTACATTTTGTTTCGTGTCGTGAATTCATCCAGACTTGAATTTATAAGTTTTCGTAGAGTTTCGTAGTTTGGTGGGGGAAACAAGCAAAGATTCTTTGCCTATATGAAAAAGAAATTATGACGTAAAAAAGAAGGTACAAGGTTGTGAATAGAGATAGAGGGGAAAAAATCTACAAATAACCGTATTAAATTGATGAAGAATGAAACTGATGTACCACCAAGTACAATTCGAGAGAGAGAGAGAGAGAGACTTCTTCTCCGAGATGAAAGTTTTATATTATCATTATTACATATTATATCAGAGTGATGCTATTTTTCAAGTTTTATGCATGCGCGGCACATTTCATATGACCGTCCATCTCCTAATTTAAGTTCGAGAGCATCATAGAAGATACAATGGATCACCACACAATCACCTCCGTATATTATCTCTCTTTAGTCTGATCCCATGTTATTATTATACTTGCATTATATGTACTGAATAATTTTTGTTAGACATGAAAGAACTTATCAGGACAAGAGGAATTGTATAGAACAACTAGAAAAGTAAAAAAAAGAGGAAGACAAAGAGATGGAGACCAACAGATATGATTACGCAACAATTTTCCAAGTAGAATCTAGAACTATGAACAGAATTAGAAGATTCGGAGAGTAGTAAGAGATAGTCTCTGCATGTTAATACTAGTTTGAAGAAGAATGGGAATCTCTGGGCATCACACAACTACATCATCTTAATATCAAATTCCTCTTCCTTTTCCTAACTCTTTTTTACTCTGTTTCTATGTGTAGCACAGCATACTGCGTTTTTTATATTCATAATCACAAATTTGGTATGAGAATGAATGCATCACCATGTAGAATTTTGACTCCATTTATATCATAATATAAGATAGGAAGAGAAAGAGTCAAAGACAAAACAGTTAATACTTTACTCTTTATTGTGTTGCATGTGTATAAAAAGAATTAACTTTCGTAGCAGATATAATGGATGAAACACGAATGCGTATAACTATCACAGATGATGGGGTGTGAATAGATTTGTGTATCTAAATCTTCTTGCTACTAAAGTATAGTAATTGAATTGAAATCCAATAAAGAAATATTATATGTTATACGTATATACATATTTGAATATAAGATATCCATTATGTTGTATATCGTTATCGTTATCTACATCCTTTATAGAAACGAGCAAGAACAATATCAGAGGAAGAAGAAAAGATGCGAAGAGTAAAAAAAAGATTGAGTTCGGCGCTGTAGCAAAGGGATTGTATTTTTCCATTATACTGGTTGGTCAAGATAGAGTAAGTCCTTGTCCATGGAAATGCGTTGCTATTTCATGGACTACAGTACCTGATGTTTCGTGGTCATACAATAAAATATTTTTTCCAATAGCAATTGTAATGCTAGTAAGGTGACAATATCATACGCACAATTATTTCTCTAATATGTAAATACCTATTTTTGTATTATAGGAGATTCTAATTGTAAGTTACTCCAGAGACCGCCAAGTTGGTCTCTGAGTGTATACACTTGATGGATTGCCACCGCAATCCATCTTATGTAGTGGTCAGCCAGCGTTGTTGTTCCGATCTTAGCAAATACATGCATTACTAAGACTAATAAATATCGGAATTTTTACTACGTACTTAAAATGCGTTATACTTTATTAGAAAATAGCAAAAACAGAGGAAGAACAAATCCGAAATTATTAACGTCTTCTTCATGATTAAGTGAATTCCTTTGATATTTCAGAGGAGAATTTTGAAAGAGAAACGGTGAAAGTTTATTATAATGTTCATTTTACTGTCAACTAACCGATATCACACTCATATAGCAACGGTATAAATGTGAGTGTTTGTAATTTGCTTTCAATTTCCATTGAATTCACAATTCTGGACTTAAAATTCATCGTTGAATGCTTTTCCAGCATAAAAAACACACGTTTTGGACGTACATCGGTAAGCAAAAGTTGTAATTATATCAGTCTTTGCATACCGTAATATGTGTGTAACACACACTGTACACTGTATGTGTGCTGCACTGACTTATGATTATTTTCTGAATCGATTCTCTGACACACGTCCTTTATGTGTATACAGAAAATGTGTAAGTGTGTATACACCTAATGTACATATGTAATACGTGAAAATATACTTACACATTTTTCACTATAATGTACTCATGCATGTATACAGGTAGGTAGTAGGTATACAGTTCAGTTCAAGTTCGTTGTGTATATTATATGTAATATGTATGTCAGTATATGCAGTATATTGTATAAGCTATAGAAGGGGAAAATGGTTCTGTTATAGGCATTGAAAACACTTGTTGGATAGTGAACATTCCAGAATTGTTTTCTAGTTAAGTAACGTGAGTATGAAAAGCTGTTCATCTGGTGTGTGTATTGTGAAAGAAGCTTCTCTTCTTCCATCTCTGTTGCTCATCCTGCGTCTACATCCAATTTCAGGATCTTTTTCTCTAGTTCTCCTATTCTTTTACCATGTTTACTCTTGATGCATTCGAATTATGTATGTAATGTAATATAATACCCTTCATGTTCGTTTATTCCTTCTTGTTCTTCATCGTTATACTGTATAATATTATCAGTATTTGGTCTTCTACACTTATAACATTAAGAAAAAGCAGAGGCTTCCTAATGATAATTATTTTTGTGTACACATACTGGGTGGAATTTGAACGTGCACTTTGAAAAAATGATTCATTATAAAATTACTTGCAATTTTAATTACAGCAGCAACTTGGCCGTGTTTTATAAAAACTTTTTTGGTCTAAGTCGAATAATGTTAAATGGTTGGACTTTCACATCTCTGGAGTTTCAAAACTAGGAAAATCCTTCACACTGGCGTTATATTTTTCAGACAGACTATTCGTATTTTTTTTGTGCATAAATCTACTCTCTTAAATGTACACATAGTTTTTAAGTATTAGACTTTGTGGAAGTATCAGAACTGTTACCAATATCGAGTATCATACATATATGTATTTTCATCGCAAATGTATTACATATGTTGAACTTGCAAACAAAGAATATAATGTTTGTGTGCACAAATTGTGGTTGATACAGAAAAAACAAAGATCTTCCTATTATTGCAATGAAGAGATGAAGCACAACTTCTCAAGTACGCGTGTGATGTTGGAAAGGATAAACGCTTTTCTAAGTTTGAACGTAATAGGACAACCTTTAATCTTGGAGAATAGAAGGCGGGTTTGAAGTCAAGAATGCACAAGATTTTGGCAGTATGCCGTATGTATATTATGGTATCTTAAAACGTACAATGTTATAGAGAATGTATGCATCTGCCTGTTCAGGTCCATTGCAATATTGTTTTTTCGGCGGATGCAGATGAAACAATGGAATGCGAAAATGAAAATATATACCTGTATTACTGATGGGCATCGTTCGTTTAGTGGTCATGCCACACCGCACATTTAATTCACAATGCGAGAATGGGATACACATATATTATACGCTCATGCAAACATTTAATATGGAGTCGCAACTATGAAGATAGTTTTTAAATGACGCTACTCATGTTTGACTACTACTAGTTGTACTAGAATCAGTAAAATAAACTTATGTACTATAGTATTTGTATATCATTATATTCGCAATAATTTTATAAATAATAGAGCTGTGGTTTGTAGTTTTTGCTTAAAAATTTGGTAGTACTATGCATACATCTTTTGATTTTTAATAGTTATTATGATTATATGCGTATAATATTACATTATCCACATTATTCTTTCGGTTACTCTGTAGGGCCAAGTAGTAGACTTCTTTTCATTTTTATCGTATGTATAATATCTGGCATAATATATTGTATGTTAAATATATTGATGGTTGTATGCGTGTGCGTTCCTGAAGAGCTTCTATATCTTGTTTGTAATGGCTTGACGATTAGTTCTTGGTCTTTCTGACACTGGTCTGTCTTGATTCCTGAGTATATATCATGCATGTTTTAGACATTCGGTATATATATGCGTGGATTGATAGTAAGTATAAAGATCCTTAGGTCTAACGTACAAGTCTATTGTAATATGTTTTCAAGTATTTAGGGAGCAGAAGTACATGCTGTATACACTAACTATGCAAGTCAAGGCTTATTGTAAGTATTATAGTATGCATTGAATATAAGAAAATATACAGAGAAATAGCAAAGTAGTGTTTGAAAACTGAGAGCAAGTAGATGGACTATTGAATCGAATTTGAAATAAATGTATAGGGTAAGGACGTAACGTATAAGCAAGGAGCAAAAGAGACGTTGAACAACACATACAAGACGTGTGTTTGTGGAAGAACTTTTCGTTCTCTCTCTTTCTCTCGTCTTTCGTCAATGATTTGCAATGCTAATCAAGCTCAAGCTCAACTGAAAGAATGCTGCTGCAGGCATCAAAAATCTTGTTGTCCTGTTCATTCCAACATGTATTGTATAAAGTATAAAATACAATAATAATAATAACTTATAAGACGATACGCATTAGAACAGCAAGTATATATGAAATATGTCTACAACGAAAAAAACTTTGATTTTTTGAGTCGCTTGTTGTTCCATTTGATATTGTTTTACATTATTATGTATTTCTTTTCATCTGTTACTTCGTCCTATCGTATCATATGCTAAAAGATAATCAAGGTACATAGAAGATCCATTAAAATACCATTAAATAATTATGTTTCTTTTGTAGCCGTATGTAATCAAATTTGATTTTAGTAACCGGGCAATGTAGATGAATATTGGGATGCTATTGTAAATTAGTAAATTGCTATATGGTGTATAGGTTTTAGTGTGATTTGACTATGATTTGACGTGCTCGTGGAATTTTTACAGGTGATATTTTGCCTGCTTCCATTCCATACGACTTTCGATGACAACTTTAAGATTTCGTTGCACACATGCTTTATTTTTTCAAATAAATGTTTTATAAATTTGAATTCTTAAAAGTCAAATTGAACACCTCGTATAATTTTACGGAAGTCATTCATTCGTGCCTTTCTAAAAACATTTCAAAACATCTTTTATAAGTGTAGTCATGATGATCATCATGCTTATTATTATCACAATGACAATGTCGTGTCATCTACTAGTTCGCGTTTGTTGGTACACATGTATGGGTAATGGGTATGCTATGATTGCTATGTTTTCCAAGCTTATCTGTACGACTACTTGCATAAGTTTTAAAGAAATAGTCCACACAGTGTCGTTTTTGCTGTTACACATGACGAGGTATAAAAATGAAACAAATAAACTGAAATAGTATTTTAAAACAGGACCACTCTGTTATTTTTTACTTATTCGGTGACCTGTTGTAAAAGTTGTACCCTTGGGCATGCACTTAGATACGCAGTATGCAGTGTATCTGAAATGCAACACGTACTCAAATTTTCCAGAAATAATAATTGCATACTATTAGGTAAGTATTTCTGAATCATGTAGAAAAAGAAATAAGGCACAACTGAAGAAAAATACTTATACTGTTAATGGAATAAATGTGAATGTTGACTATTTAATTAGCCATACAGTTTCACCTGAGTGCAAAATGTTGTATCTTGTCGATAAATCGTCCTGAGTACTTAATTTTACATATACACATGTTTGTGTGCCTGATAAGCTGAGTCTTGCCATGAATTATGTTTAAAGATAATTAAAATAGAGGCTAACAATGCTTTTCCCCTTTTTGGTTTCATTTTGTAAGCGATAATGTTGGCTATTGCCTTTATTTTTTCTGTGTGGCTTTCATTATTTTGTCAATTAGGGTCTGAAGATTTAATAGAATGTTGCTAGAAGGTATGCATAATACGTAGACAATCAAGTATATATTATTCTGAAAACTCTTGTCAACTCTGTGATAAGTTGTTTTTGTAAAGTACTTGGAATTAGTCGTCTACAATGGATTTGAAGATGAATATTTACTAGATTGAATTAATGTTTGTGACTGCAGTACTTTTTCCTGACAAATTCTCGTTTTTTCTAGTTTTCTCGCTGCTATGCGCTTTTTCGAAGTCACATAACATGCTACATTTACAAGCTTGTTTAAATAAATTGGACATCATGTTATTATATTAGACACACGAAACACCATGATACACCATGGTATTTCAATATAGTACTGCAATAAACGCTAATATGAATGGTAATTACAAATCGAAAAAGGTCGTAAATTAGTACAATTTACAATATACATAATTACAGATACAGATATTCTGTCATTGGAAACGAGTAATAATTTTTTAAGACACTTGAACATTCCTCAAACACACAACTATTAACTATTTACAAGGAAATAAATTAAACAAAATGGCAAGAAATGGACTTGCCGATCCGTTGGTTAATATCAGGTATTTAATTTCCTTCTTCCAATCCACGAGATGTCCAACAAGTTAGTGTTGTAGTTTTAAAAAAAACATTAATGAAGAATTTTAATGGAGTTGTTGAATTGTTTATTAGTTCAACATAGCAATTTACAGATTATTATAAATTATAATTAGACGACTTTAGCTCGTCCAATACGTTATTTGTGAATACATGAACACGTTTTTAAGAAAACCCGGTCAAGGTAGTGGAATTCTGTCACAAATTAAATTCATTGCATGTAATCAAAAATCACTCTCCGTAAATACGTGAAGGAGAAAGATTTTGCAACGAATTTCTCCATTTGGCGGATGTGTGGACGTCATTAATCTGGAACTGTATGATTTACAAGGATGTACATTAAAGAGGTATCCGATTAGAGCACTATGAATTAGAGTTGTTCTGCTGTATTTATCTGTATTTGTACGTATAGTTTATAGTTACGTGTTTAGCATCCATAATTTTGGTTTAGATGACGATAATACATGTTGCAACAGCAATAAAGGGCAATGCAGAATGGCTACTGTATGACCAGATAATATTCCAACTCACACTAGCAGCATATTTTTCGAATACATAGGTACAACTATTATTTGCCTTCTAGTTGTGTATTAAGAGGCCCGTGAAGGACTTTTCATACATTCATTCATGAGACATAATTTGTATGTATATAGATAGAAACACCTACTTTGGACGCAGTATGCTTAGAGTCATACTCTTACTATAGATACATACGCAGAACTATTTCTGGTACAATTAAAAGGTAACTTACTAGTCATTAGTCATTAAGAATCATGCGTTTCACTGGTTATGCAGATAGGTAGGAAAACGCAGCATGTAATATGTCATAATAATATAGCCCTGGCAGTAGGAATAAAGACTTAAACTTTGCGTCTGTATAACGTCTCTCTGTTAGCAGCGTGCATATTTGACTGTATTTTGTGAAAAATTCTTCACAATTGTAAAGCCCAGTCCATAAGAGTCCTTTACATTCTTAATTACATTCTGAATAATATTTCGCGACGGGACATGCTTCATTTTAGTCTCATAATTACGTAGTAACATTCAACGATATAAAATATGTAATATGTAAGCAAATATATTGAACACAAAAAAGTTGGAAGACCAGTGGAATGTCTGTATATTCATACACAGTGTGTGTATGTCGACATTGATGGCTAATGAATACGAGTGCTTTATACAAAAACTGTTCTCAGTTCCCTTCATAATAGTAGTAATAATAATTTAATTGGTGCGTAATTTACCTTCGGAAAATGCACATTGGTAATTAAAAACGAAAGAAATGAATGGAAGAAAGAAGTAATCTTATAACTCTTTGTATAATACAATGTTGTATGTATGTACAATGTTGGAACGGAAATATGAAATAACAGGTATAAAAAAACATTGGCAGAGATTTCTTCTGATTCTTTAAATGTAATCGACTCGAAAGGAAAAAGTTATATTTTTATAGGAGGTAATGTGTACGCATTTTATATTCTGTAGTTTCTTTTCTGTTATCTCTTATGAGTATATGTGCGTGTATGGATTAGACTTCATAGCTATATAAAAGAAAATAACATAAAAGTACAATTCCTGTTCTATATTGTAAGCATATGAATTGCCTTATGCATTTTGTGAGTTGTGGAAAAAAAAATTTGAATAAGGATTCATTAATGAAAAGTACGTAATAATTAGGGGTAAGTGTACTCAGTTGTTCACTCACAGTCATTCAGACGAAGTATATTTAAGTAGCTGTATAGATTAAAAAACTCACAATCGCTTATTTATGTCCATGTACAATGTACATAACAACGTGCATGCAATACGCTGCGTGTACTTGAAATGCCAATATTAAAATTTTAAAATGAGCGATTAATAATACCATGTCATATTATAGTAAATTATAATAAATGAGCGTAAATGAATCATACTGATTATTTTGACGGCTGTGAAATTTTTGAGGTACGTTGTAGCAAATTAATGACTACCGGTGGGCAATATTATTGTAAAATAAATTCGTAAAATGTTTTACTTCTGTAAAGCAGAGACACGAAACATGAAATAGGCTGACTAGAGAAGAAAGTTTTCAGTATGTATGCTGTATCAATTTAATGTGCGCACTATCTTTAAGTATATGTATGGCTTGTATTCGCTCATTTGATATAGTGAACTTCAGCGGAAATACAATTTAATTGAAGCTCACGTAGACTTTTCTTGGTTTTTAGGGTAGCGAAGCTAGCGTAGCTACCCTACTAATCTGGACGGATCTGTCCGTCTGTCCGTCTGTCCGTCTG
>JAQIVE010005837.1:0-12303 GCA_034698285.1 Sminthurinus bimaculatus | reverse complement strand
ATTTTTTGAATGTAATAACACGTGTTAGTAAGTATGTGGATGTACGCTGAAGAGTATATCGTATTGTTTTTAAAATGTTAATAACAAAATGGCTATCAAAGACAAACTTTGTAATATAATAAATAATTATTATAATACATACACACACACACACACAGTTATTGTAGACTGTATTACGAGGTTAAATTATAAGACTCTAGTTCTTTTTTCTCAAGAATTTCAAAGTCCTTACCCGTTTGTGACCTTTGACTTCCTTCACTTTCCGTTTCACTATTATCCGAGTTATTACCACCAGCCTTTGCATCAGTTTGATTTTCATTATTTCCTTCCACTACATCATCTTGTTGTTGTTGTTGCTGTCCTTCACTATTTGACTCGGATGAATTTTTATTATTACTACTATTCTTTTCATCAGAATCCTCGCCATTGGGTTTGTATTCATATTTATACAAAGGCCAAAACGAAGCAAAGAATCCAACATCTTCTGTGAGATTTGGTAAAAGCCACAAATGATGTCGACCAAAGGTGAGTCCCCAAATAAGACAAAAGAAAACTAGACGAATTACAGCCAAAGCCAAAATAAACACCAAAAAGCCTGCGGCCGCTAAACTCAGGTAATAAACTCCTTGTCTCACAGAACTTGGCCACAAGGGGAAGAGACAAACAGCAATCACAGCAATGACAACGAGGAATCCAAAAAAGTAGTAGTAGTACGGGGTCGGTTCATAGATCCAAACGTAGGCATCGAGTCCATCCACAAAACATTGATCAAGATGCATATCTAATCGGATTTTCCTCTTTTTCTTTTCACCCTCCTCCTTCTTTTGTTTCTTCTTTTCAACTTTAGTGTTGTCACCACCTTCAGCCTCAGTTCCAGTCTCTGCGGCTGTATTTGATGCGGCTTCCTCCTTTTTCTTTTTGTCATCATTTTTACTCGCTTCTTCAACAGCAGGAGTAGTTGTTGTAGTTTTTGTACCATCTTTATTATTCTCCTTGTCCTTTTTCTTCTTTGACTTTAATTCACTTTCAGGTACAATAATTTTCCTCGCACGATGAAACATTTTATGTCTCAACATTACATCCATGTACTCAACGACGGACTCACGGGTAGTAAATAATGCATCCTCTCCAGGAGTTGTTGATTTAGCCCATGGTGAGTCAAGTAGTTGGTCAACGGCTTTACAGGCCGTAAAATATTCCACGGTATGACTAAGGAACTTGGTTTTCTTAGTTGGAACATTATTTCTCATCCATCTGGCAATTTTGTATTCTTCTTTAGTTGCTTCATCTTTTGCAGCTGGTGTTGAAGATTCTTCCCTAGGCTGAAAACAATAATCAACATAATAATATTTTTTTCAAAATAAGGAAAAACATTAACAAGACATTATTTCATTTAAAACTTCAATAATATTTATATATTAGTCCGAATGAATGAAAGAAAAAATGTAGTACATATGTCATAGTTATATAAAAGTGTTACAGAGTACCGTTATATGTACCTACTTTGTATAAAAGTACTTGCATCAGATGGAATATAAAAACTCGCAATATTTTACGTGCGGTGGATATGGTACATATATGACATTTAACGACGTAGATTATAAAATTTGAAAAATATCTCAATTACCTCTTTGCGTTTCCGTTGCTTCCTCTGCTTGACATCCGACATTTTGCTAGTTGTCACTCAAAATTTCAAAAATATTTTACACCAGATAGAGATAATCTGTTTCGCTTTTAAATTTTTGAGGTAGAAATTTCTTTCAGGCTGAATCTGGTCTAGATGGCTTGTCATTCAGTTAGAATATCCTCAGGCAAACTACACACACACACACAAGAGATGAATAAATAAAAGTGGGCTCTAACAATTCATGCAACCTCCGCTAACAGATTTCAAGAAAATACAAACCACCCATAATATCGCAAATAATGCAAAATGCCACGGATCAAATCTCAAATCGTCGCAAAAACCTTTTTTATTCTTGACTATTTTCGAAAAAAGATGAAACAAGGATGGCTCATAGACGTATTAACACATACGCGTACATAATAAAATAATATTCAGCTATAATTAGGATTTCAATGTTTTTATAATGCTGTTTTATGTAAGTATTTAGGTACCTACTCTAAATATAAGTGTTGAAGTTAAAATTACTATAATATACTTACTACTTACTTACCTTATGTGTGATGTTAAGGCCCGTCGAATGAAAAATTAAGTAAAATAATTTTTTTAGCAAGATTTTAATTTTTAATTTCTTGAGGTGATGCTTTTTTGGGTTGCAATGACAGGATAGAACTGGCGGTAAATGAATTGTAATGGCCCTACTTTTTTGTAAATATTTTTAGACTTATTTTTACTTTTTCGAGTTTTTTTTTTGCAGTGAAGTATTAGGCTGATTAGACTTAATTTGGATTTCGAAACACAAAAGATATCACTAGGAATAATATTGGTACTAAACGTTGTTAGCTGGCGACATCAAGGTTTCGATATTATTTGATCGAAGTAAATAAGTATTCGGTAAAAAATTAAGGAAAAAGGTGAGCAGTATAACAGAAGATTTTGTTTTTGCAAAAATAATGATAAGCCTTGGTCAAAGTAGTATTGGAGAATTAGGTAAATTCGGCTTTGGTCTTGGTACATGTAAAGTTTTACCAAATTTTCGAGTAAGCAAAAGATTATACAACAAAACCAAATCCAGGGTTGTCTCGAATTCTGATGAGAAAACACAATTTCAGGTAAATGCTTACAGAGAACAAACGGCAATGTATTTAAGTACTATATATTTAGTCTATCCGTACGTTGCTTAGCATTTTAAATAAGTACTTGTACGTACGTGTACTGCTCTTTTAGGTAACTGTAGTATGCATTTACATTCAATCTTTCAATCTTGTACTCAAATAATTTAAATATAAAATTATAATTGCAGTTAGATTGTGAGACATTGGGAGTTGGAGAAACCTGTGATCATTCGCAAGCTCGAGCCGCATTCATCAAGTTGGCAAAACTCTATCATCCTGATGGACAAACAGAAACCGCAAACGCAGAAAAGTTTCACAAGGTTTGTATAATGCTTAATATACTGATGTTTATGTACTTGATTGTGCATACTATGACAACGAGTTTAACGTTTAATATACGCAACAGTAAAATGAATTAGTGATTCAATCACTATAGACTATAGATTATAGACACTATAATAAGGGGAAACCCATGTCTGTTTTACCCTATTTTAGTTTTAGTTTTTTTTGTACTTTTTTTTCATTCATAAAAAACCGTTGTCGTGGTATTTTTTACAATTTTCCTCAAAACTAAAACTAAAATCAAAGTAAAATGTGACATGGGTTTCCCGTTAATATGAAAATGCCATAATACAATAAAATGTACAGACAAAATTTGTTCTTTATTTTGATGTTTGACAACATACATACATACATACATACATACATACATACATATTACATATTATATTATCCAAAATATTGCAAACGATTGTCATAGATGTAGAAAATATGTTGCGCGGTGTACACATATGTACATAGTGTGCATAGTGTATAGTGTATACATACTATACATGCATACTTACATAAGTACATACAGACGCTCCTATAAACAACACATAGATATATGAATTATGAACCAATTTTTATTTTTTCAGGGAGTCGGATAATTTCGAGGTCAGTTTCTTGAACGAGGTGAAGGGCGATGGGACTGAGTTTGGATGTGACTCGGGAACAACCGTCGATTGGCACTGATTCCTCGTGTTTGTGTTGGGCTGACTGTTGAACATTTTGAAGCGGATGGGACGCTTGAGGCGATCCAGGGTTGCGACGAAAAAGACAGGTTCACATACCCGAACTTCCCCCGGGCTTTCACTCAGGTCGATGAGGTACATTTTGAAGGCATTGTTGCTCCAATACTTCTTTCCAAACAGGTCATACTGGAAACATGCATATCACATTTTCACATTTCAGAGTTTGCTATGCGTATGTGCGTATGTGCATATTATTACATATTTTGACCTTGCTTATAAAATTGAATGTCATAACATGGAAAGAAATACGGGAATGAAAATGTTACACATAAAATGTTACAAGTTTTTATATTCACCTTTCTTGGACTGTTTTTGAAGGTCTCCGTAACTTCTCGGGGACTTGCGATAAGTACAGAGTTGACACATTTCCCTTGGGAGTCCAGCTGTCTTTGTTGAGATCCACGGAGTCTGAGATTCCCTTCTTCGCGGTGTCTCAGCCACTTGCGCCACTTGGACGCCGTCCACTTTTCATAGTCTTTGTGCTCTGAAACGTCTGTGCAAAGATGTAAGTATACATATTATATAAATTGATAAAATTATTACTTATGAAATGCTTCGTATTTTTCTCGACAATTTTCTTATACATATACCAAACTTAAAAATATAATTTATAAGCTATTTAGAACTTACTGGGGTCGAGAATGTGAACGAGCTGAAAAGTTTCCCAAGTGCCTTCAGCCATTACTGTTTTTACTGTCCACCGGTTTTAAATATCACGTTTTCAAAATACTGCGGGTTTTTTATCAGTCATATTCTCAATTTGTAGATATATTTCAAAATTTCAGTCTCCCTGTCTCAAAAATTTGTATTCAGTCGAATTTACACTTTTTGTCTAAACTATTCACTCCACACACACATGTATCCATAGTTACACATTACACATTAAGAATGAATTAAGCTTCAATCCTAAACTCGACAAGGTGTTCAAATTTTCAGCAGCCCATTCTTCAAAAATAAAGTAAAACTGAGATTAATTTCTTTGTAAAATTGCTTAAAATGTTCAATCAAAATACTATGTATTATAATTTCCTAATAATTTAGCATGGTTTTAGTTACTCATCTATGAGTATTTATGAGAGAAGGTTATCAGAAAAAGATGATGCAGTGTAAAAATGTATTGTTTATGATTATGTGTGTGTGTATTGTGTATTGTAAAACGAGAGGTTGTTTTTTAATGTGCTTTTAGATTCTCGTCTATTTCTATTCATGGACTCACCCACAATCGTCTATTCTCTCAAGGATCCTTCTCCTCTCGTCTTCTCCTCGGAATTCACACACTCATACATACATATTTGTATGTACATACTAAATACTAAAACGTGTAGTTGATAATGATAATATTATGTAGTAATAATGCATGTATGTAGTAAGTATGTACACACAAATAATGCCTGAATATGGGATGCTAATGGCTAATGGTAAAAAAAAGTCTGCGACAAAAAACTAATACCTAATATCTATTTACATACATACAAACAGAAAAATATAAACACATGGCATGGAACG
Organism: Sminthurinus bimaculatus; assembly: GCA_034698285.1. Taxonomy (NCBI): domain Eukaryota; kingdom Metazoa; phylum Arthropoda; class Collembola; order Symphypleona; family Katiannidae; genus Sminthurinus; species Sminthurinus bimaculatus. Next base: position 6,985 of record JAQIVE010005837.1, on the reverse strand, counting down.
AGAGCCGAAAGAAGGTTGAGAAAAACTGAGCTCATAATTGGAATTGGAGTTACACCTGCATAATAATAATGATAATGATAAAAAGGTATACTAAAAACATGTAGGTATGTATGTATGAGGATGATACTATACTAAATACTAATATGTACATGATAAATAATATATTATAATATGCACTCTATCTCTAATATGTATAAAATAGCAAATAGCTAATGCACGACAAGAAAATTTGCAAGTTATTCCTATAATAATATATTATTGAACACAAGTTAAATATGCATACTTATTGTAGAAAATTGCAGTGTAAATATTTACAGGAGAAAAAAATATTATTGGCAACTTGCAAGTTAGGATGTTGATCACAACATCATGTGAACAAGCATATTATACATCAGTGACTCATATATTCATATCCGTAATCCGTACATAATAATTGTAAGCATAATATTAATCGTACATACAAAAATCCAAAGAATTTATGAATTTACACATATTGCATTAGAAATATTATGCTCGAGTGAGTTCAATTATTTATACTGATATAATACGTTAAACACGTTTGAAAAAATGTCATCGTGAAAATAAACAAGAGCAACGAGCAATAAAAAATGTTGCAATATCAAGCATTTATTTAATACTAACCATTTTTATAATATCCTTGTTTAATGTTTACAAATAAATACTGATATGTATAATGCGGGTCAGCGAATCAAACATGAATAGTATTTTTCTTGTTCATAATATATTTGCAATTTGAAACAACTTGAGGGTCTTCATTTTTTTATTAGTTTTCCTGCAACCTTTAGATCAATCATACATACGTTTGTAATATGTATGTAGATAACTGGAATCAGTTTCACGACGAGCAGAATTTTTCAAGAGTATTATTTACAACAAACTAATGAATCATGAGCATTTATTATTTATTTTTATGATGCATGGCTCATCTTTGTCTCTTTGTACAAATCGTCAAAAAAAAGGGAGGGTATGTGTAAGTATAACTGATAAGTAATATATATATTATAATGAGTGAGGTGGTGTCTATTTTTTGTATTTGCAAGGTGAGACACGATGAGCACAAAAATATTGAGCCAATATCTACAAATAACTAAACAAAAATGATATAATTTTGTTTGATTTCTGACGAACCTGACAAAAAAACCATTGACGAGCATTGACTTTGATATCATGGAAAAAATAACAAACAATCAAAAGGCTTGAAATAAAAGAAAACCTCGATTATTTTATTGTTCTGTATTTTTTGAGCAAGCATAATATATAATATATCAATCAGGTATGAGATGAGCTTGATTTAAGAATAATGGCCTATTTTAATCATAATATTGATTAGGTTACAGATTTTGAAGACAATGAAAAACCTTCCCTTGAATTACATAATATAATATGTATCATGATTCCTGATTTCCAGCGGAAAGTTTCTGCAAATTGTGGTGAAAGGTCAGAGTCATGGCTTGTTGCATTGTTTCCTCTTGTAGCGTTTACAAAAAATGAATTTAGTTAGCTTTTGGAAAGACAAAGAAAATACTGTTGAATGACGTAATATTAATTTTGCGGCGCTTTTTTTATAAATACACCAACCTTCTGGAATTTTTTCCCAGTCTGTTGTTCCGTGGTGTTACTTTGATCCCCGACAAAATCTTCCCAAATTCACATTCTCATCAAACCTTGTTTTAATTAATTTATTTTTCTCCCGATTTTTGTGTATAGAGAAGATTTTTGGTAAATTTTAGTGTAGAAGAATGAAACCGGTGGAAAAGGATGGAAAATATATTACTTTGAATACAGCAAAAATACTCCTGTTTTTAATCAGCCTTTGGTGTGTTTTATACTTTGTGATTCCCGTAGCTCGAGGTCATGGGCGACTTTTACAGGTTACGACTTGTTACAATAATAAAATTTCTAAAGAGTTATCGCAACTTAAGTATTTTTAGTTTTTGTTGCCTTATAAAAGCTTATTATTTTGTACTCATCTTGTAGCCACCGTCTCGTTCAAGTTTGTGGAGATTTTCCGAGTTTAACAAGTAATTTTACAAGAAAATTTGTGAAATGGGTGTTTTTATCTAATTGCTGCTTACGACTGAATCAAATACAATTTTGCCGTATTTCTTGGGCAGGTACAAACCAAAAGTGAACTTTAATGACAATGAAGGATTTTGCGGGGGAATAAATCTCCAGTGGGAGCAAAATCAAGGGAAATGTGGCGTCTGCGGTTGGTTTTTTATTTTCTATACCTATACCTAGATACCAATTATTAATTTAACTTTCAAAAGCTACATGAAATTACGCTACAGAACTTAATCGTATAAAATTATTGACAGGTGACCCGTGGAATCAACCTGTGCCAAGAGACAATGAAGACGGTGGAATTTACGGACGAGGAATAATTGTGGCTAAATACTCGCCGGGCCAAGTTCTCCACCATTTTATTTTTTAATTTTTTTGGTGATATTTATTTTCATGAGTAAAAAAATGTTACTTGAAACTAAGCCAAAATAATATTTTTATAGGTCATCAACGTTCTCGTCGAGCTGACCACCAATCACCTAGGTCAGCCTTTTTTTCCTTACTTTTTTTATTCAAAATCTTTTACAGTTTGAAAAATCGAATTTAAATCCAAAACTTTCCTATTTTACAGGATTTTTTCGTGTAAGTCTTTTGCTGTGATAAACGACAAAAAACGTTCAGAACTTTTGTTAACTTGATGAACTTTGGGTCATATCATTGAACAAAAAAATGTAAATTTCCCTTGCCATGTAGTTGCGACTGTGCCCTCGAGATTCCTTGTCCATTCCTTTGACCCAGGACTGCTTCAACCAGCATCGACTCTACTTTACCGATGACTCCAAACGCCCTCTTGGAACAATGTACAAAGTTGGTGATCAAACTGGCTACTATAATGCTTCGGTCATTATTCCCCATGATGTGAGATGCTCAAAATGTGTCATACAGTGAGAAATGAATATGTATATTTATGTACAACCCTTAAAAAATAATCTTGTTTTTTTTATCAAAATTTGATGAAAAACTGTCTGATAGGATTTTGGTCAAAATTTGCATCGTTTTTCTTAAAATTTGACGATATGCTAGTGATATGATAAATATTATATGCTCAAAAATTTCTTAAAGAAATTACAGCAAGTAATTTTCATGTCGGCAAAATATGTCAAAAGATACCGATCAGAAGAATTTTTGACGGTTTTGACTTTTTTTTTATGAAACTCGTTGACATTTTTTATTAAGGTCGCATCAAAATCTTATCAGATAACAAACCAAGATTTTTTTCTAAGGGTTTTGTCTCTAAACTTTCTACTAATCTACCAGGTGGCAGTACAAAACAGGTGAGAAATTTTTGTGCAATAAATATGTATTTAATTGCATTAATTCGAAAAAGATGTTCAGTATTTTTTTCCGGCCTATATTATATTATTATGGCTACTTAATGCACCAATTTTGGTAGGTAACACTTGGGGGCTTTGTAAAAATGGAACGACAGCCCGCGGATGTGGACATCAAGAGGTTTTTAGAGCTTGTGCAGATGTTCAAATCCTGTAAAGTTAACTACGCCGATCTCCTTTTTGAATTTTATTCTAAAAAAACAAAGTACAACCTCAAAAACTTGAAGAATTAGCTTTTTTATATTTTTTTTAAAAATAAAGACCTCCGTTTTTTATGCTACATAAAATTATGATTGCACCAAGGTCCGAATAAAGAAAATCAGGCGCTCAGTTTGGTATGCATATATGTATATACACTCCCCAGTGTTGATGTGCTTTTAAATTTGAACATTGAAACTTGAATTTTAGCCCTGTCGAGTCAACTCCGACACTGTGAAAGATCCAGCATAAAGTAGAATAAAATTAAAATCTGTACTTCAGTAGATTTTAAGACATCAAATAATGTTTCAAAAATTAATCACCAGCAACGTATAAATGTCAGTTTTATGTTTTAAAAAATTGGTTTACTCATAATGCAGCATAATCATAATCATTGTATTTTTATATACTTGTGTCATGAATCCATTTGGTGAAAAATCCGACTTTGGTGAAAACCTGTGGTTTTACCCCACAAGTTTCACAACAGGGAAAAATTCCTCGTGGCATACGAGAAGTAATTCCCATCAAAAGAGGGTCAGAAGGTGGAGAATTTATGAAGAGTGGTCCACCACTGTCACCTATTTATCCAAGATGCAGATTTGCAAATAATTTTTATAAATTTTGGTACATATAATTAACAAAAATTAAAAAAGAGTTTGTTCAAAATATTGAATATTTTAAGTACCAAAACAAACGCCTGCAGGTGGTTCGTGGTTGATGGTCGTTAGTATTCCCGCGCAGATCACCCTTGCCATCAGCGGTATCTGTTCGCGATCGTAAAAATCGTCACAGTTGACTACGGGCATGTCCAGCTTTTGCAAAACTTTTGGATGAGTCTGTTTGGTTTCATTGATCCAGCCCCAGCCAGTTACAGTGCCATGGAGACCTGGATAATAATACAACAAGAATACAAACCACTGTTGTCAAATTCCTGCAGTTTTTATATTTTTGGAAAAAATTTGAACCCTGACCTGTCACGTCTTTTGGAGCTTGGAGGTCAGGTTGAGGGATGCGAATATTTTTGACCCACTTGTTAAAGGTAAAGTTCCCTTCCACGCTGAAGACTGCAATGTCATTATTTATGAGAGTGTACTCGGGATGAATTCGGAAACTCGTCAATCGTCTTCGTTGCTCGTGCTCTCGTCCTGAACTGGGGGTAATAATACCATGTTCACTAATGTTGCCTACATACTTTCTACTTCCTGCAATGACTTCATATCCCCGTGGATCGCCTCGAGATCTGTCAAGGCAGTGACCCGCCGTGACCCCGAATCCATGGTCGATGATGGATGCCCCACACTGAAATTGTCCGTTAAGAAACAGTTTGAGTTGGAAAGGGAACTCCGCGTCGTCCTCTACATCTTCTCCATTGATAATTCCAACCCCATCTGAAAAGTTTTTTAAATAACTAAGTTTTTTAAATAACTTAAATAATCATTATCATTATTATCAAAATTCAAACAAGATTTTATTTTCAAATCTCAATTAATTTCCACGAGTTGTAATTTTTACAAAACGGAAAAATATTTTCCGAAAAATGCAAAAATGCATTTAATTTTACCATGCGAAAAGCTCTTCTCAATGTGTCCCCTCTGTTTGACAGAAGCTTTTGGAGCTGTTGCAAAGATGTAGAAAAGAAAGAGGAGGACGAAGATGGCGGAGATTAAAATGGACTGAATTATTTTATTCAACATTTTCCAAGGGGAAAAGTATTTACATACATAGAAGACACACACAAACTGTCTGCCTTGACCCTTGTTGCTATATGCAAGAATCGATTGTCTTATATCTTATATACTTGGATTAGTTCAGCCTTGTGAGGACTTGACAAGTGGACAAAAAATTTGCCTTTTCTGACATTTTATGACTATGTATTTGAGGTCTATTTAAAGTTAGTTAATCTCGTATCGTATCTTACAAAACAAGTTAAGCCCGAAAAAGAGACCAAGAATCAAGAAAATTGGTCAAATATTGACTTGTCCTCGTCGAGCAGTTAAAGTAAAAAAAAACGAGGGCAAATCTAATAAAAAAGTAAACAAAATCTAGCCAAGAGCAACAAGATTGTGGTTGAGTCCAGGAAAAGCATGTACTGTACATTGTACATACATACCGAAGACTGTATCCAGGTCTGAACCTGAGCTGTGATGACTAAGTATTGGTTGTAAGTATTTATACATACATACATGTATTAATATGTATTATTATCCTTATACGCTCTTCTACAGTAATCACATGGTTTGCATTCTCATGGTGAAGCAAGTTTACACATTATGTATTATGTAACATTATAATATAATGTATGTATATAGTGACATAGGAATAATAAAGGGAGGTAAATATTCCATCGAAAAATGGTACTGGACATAAAATGTATGCTTCTGTATACAATGTTATAAGTAAGTATAATATATTATACATACATACATACATTTATGTACGGTTTTTGATTCCCCGAATTTCGGTTGGTTCCTTTTACACCGGTTGACCAGCGGTTGAGTGCAATGTCAATTCTGTGGATTTTGTTTGTGTACAAGTCGAAAAATTGTGAAACACAAGCCTAAGAAAATATTTTGTCAATTTTTGATCGATTCTTGATGAGATACTGGTCAAATATGTATCAGGGAAATCTGGTCCAAAATGGAAATCCAATCTTGTCAAATTTTATCAAAGTTTCATGAGATTTTACGAGATTTTTTGTACCTATGCCAAATACGTTTTTTGCAATCGAAAAAGGGAAAAAGCAATGAGCCCTTAAAAGCGTGAGGGAAGGCGAGAAGGGACTAAAAAGGGATCAAAGAATGTATGTGTATGTAGTATGTACATAGTCAAGAGGGACTCGAGAGAGGGAAAAATAAATCCAAGTAAATGCAGCAAAAGCTCCAGTTTAAGTCAAGGCGACTTCCCTTCCAAAAATAGTATATATTATGTATATAGAGAAAATCAAGGTCAAGGGCAGCGACGGGCTCACATTTTGTGTTGCTTCAAACACAACAGACACAACAAACTTTTTCCATTCTCAGTTGTTTGTTTAACTTTTAGCTCTTCTCTGTGGACTGCAGCACTGCAGCATACATATGTACATACCAAAAACCAAAAATCTCCAGCCTGGGAGTAGTGCCAGCAACGCCATGCAAAAACACGCCATGTCCGCCGTAGCTACTCATCATCCGAAACTCCAACTGGGGACAATGGTTGAGGTGAGTGCTCCATGTCATTTGAAAACTCAATTTAAAAATCACATTAGCTGTCAAGGTAATTTAGGGAAAAAATTCCTTTATCAGGTACTTTCATACTCCATGGAAATTAAAAATTATGAAGCTGTGGGTACCAAGTAGCAATTAGGGTTTGGTTTTTGCTTTTTTGCTTGTAAA
>JAQIVE010005836.1:0-12304 GCA_034698285.1 Sminthurinus bimaculatus | reverse complement strand
TGTAGTTAAATAGTTTTGCAAAACTCGGTCAGATTCTGCGATTTTATGAGTTGTAAACTTTGTCATTCTATATCGTGCCGATGCCTTACTACTGTAGTGTATGCAACTTTGAAGCTTTCAGCCGGTGACATTTTACAACTTTGGTCTTTTTGGTACATCCCTAATACACACACATAGAATTGTTCCCGCCACCTTGTGGCGGGTCCTGACAAGCGGTTTACTTCCTTAAGGAAGTAAACCGCTTGTAGGTTAATTCTTTGCAATAAACCAATCTGCAGTGTTTGGTTGTAGGTCAACTGTCGGAGCTACAGCCCAGATGACCTGAAACGCCTTTATCAAGTTTTGGAAGGTCCCTTTGTGTACAACGTGGTTTTGGCCAACACTCCACAATTCGCGGATACTTGGAACTGTCCAGCAAATTCGAGGATGAGACGAAGCTGGGACATGAGATGGCTCTCAGGTATTACTTTGTGACATTGCATTTTGTCATTTTTTGGATATTTGTCTAACCATCGAATTTTACTTGCTCGATTTTGTAACCGATGTGGTCGGTTTATTAAAGAGTGGCAATTGTTTTGAAGATCAATATTGTATATCAAACGATAAAACATGAATTCTGTTACCTTCTTTTGTCTTGGATATTGCCGCCATAAAGCCTTTTAGAAAATGATGTCGTGCCGTGTTCAGCTCTAAAATATTTAAATGTACATGCCCATTCAAAATGGCCGCAGCCGTCCGTTCGATTTTGCATGTGAAATAAAAACTCTCCCTTCTTGTAAAACTTGACGTTGAAAGAAACTAAAGACGAATAAAAATCGGACGACTTTTGTTCCGAACTGTAAAATGGTAAAATTCAGAGTTATTTGCCTTTTTGCCCTTTGTCCCCTGCTGTTTTTGGGCTCTTCTCACGCGCTTGTAAAACTAGCTAATCAGCCCAGCAAAATTGCCCAGCCCGTGTATGTTGAGGCAATGAAAGTTTTTTTGGTGGATCAGAAACGGTGTCATTTTTTTGTGACCGATCTGTGGGGGGAAGGACAACCAATTCCGTGGAAGGTACCCAAGGATTCTCCCGCTCTACTAAAAGACAAAAATAATGAGTTTGATTACCCACGTCATCTTTCTCAATCGCTAGAGGGCAGTTCTACTCTTACGACCCTCGTTGTGGCTTCAGACATTTTTGAATTGAAGGGGAAGCTGGGTTTTTCCTACATGTACGACGATGGTTGGTTCTCTAAAGACGGCCTTCTTCACAATGGAAAGTACTTGAAATGTCTCACACACGTTTCGGAATTTGTCCTTAAGCCACAAACTTCTCAAAGCAACTATGAAAACACGGAGCTTGACAAAAATAGTTTTGGTGCCGTGGAACAAATGGCAGAATTCTCGGAATTTTACAAAGAATCAACGTTTGGAAGTAGAAGAATCGTCGACTTTTCCATCCTGATATGCAAACCTCCAATTGGGTTTCCCTCATCTTCAAACCCCGTTTCTCTAGAGAAATTGGAAAGCCTTTTGTTTTCACGTGGACTGGAACACAAATATTCGGACGAATGTGAGGCAACGGCTCCACTACATGTCATAACACTACAAACAAAATTTTCCTTTGCCACCTCGGAATCAATTGAAGTCACGGACACCAAAATCCAGCTAGAAATCCATATCTCGAGTGGATTTTTTGCTTGTTATTGCTGCTTTGTTGACTCGGTCGCCGCTCAAGCTGATTGCACACAACGAGACTTGAATTTGGAATCCAACTTGGAATGCTTTAGTCGCTTGATGAAGCTGTGGGAAGCAAAAAAGGAAAACCCTCAAAATGTCTTGGAAATCGAAAATCCTAAAAATTTACCGGAGCTCCGAAAATTCATGTTGTCCTTAGACGATATCGAAACATCTGAGCCCGCGAGTCCGATAATGAAGCTGCTGCTGTCCCGCAAGAATTTTACCACAACTTGCCGTAACATGTCCTGGAGCTGCAAACCTCTGTACCAGAAGTACTTGGACTTTTCCCTGTTTACACGTGCTATCCACGACTACATGAATAGATGGGTCCCCTTGGACAGCATTCGATTCAAGTTCATTTCGACAGATGGCGTTTATCAGAGTACGACCTCTCTCGAAATCTACACAAACCCCTTTGACCCCGCCAGTTGGCTCTTGATCGCCATCAGCCTGGTGAGCTCCACCCTTTTCCTGACCCTCCTCATGCTGATCCACCGGGAGAAAAACTGCTGGAGAAATTTGCTGGACTGGCGGAAGGTGGGCAAGTTGTTAGACGAATACTTTTGCTGGTTGTCCCGGATTTTGATAATGCAAGCTGACCGAGAGCTCCCGGTTATCATGGCCGGGAGACAAGAATTGCGACCCTTCTGCAAAATCCTGTTAACCTGTTGGCTGTTGGGTGGAATCGTGCTGACAAATGGCTATTTGGGGTTCCTCCACTCGGAGTACGCTCTTCAATTTCCTTTTTACAGCCCCTTCAAACAGTTCACAGGCATCTTAAAACAAAATGTCTCGTTTTCAGTTTTCTACACGGAGGTCGGTTTTTATTGTGAAAATATCACAGACACTAAAAATAACGCTTTTGATCCGTACAGACCTCCACTTTTTAAGCTGACCCAGCCCAGTTCATCTTTCATATTGCCCTTTGAAAAGGATTTAGTTGAACGGAACAAAGGTGACTACATGGGTTGCGTTTATGCTTGTCCAGAGGCTAAGATTCCAGTTGTATTGGGGCAAATAGTTTATTACCTGGATGGCGGAGGGTTTGAGGATAAGCAGTCGTTGGAGTTGGAAAAGAAGAATCGTACAGGTACGAGCAACAAGTCATACGAGGAGTCGGGTTGCAGTTTGTTTGAGTCCTGTCGTAGACTTTATCATAATATGTTGATTTTCAACAAGAGTCGCATAATTTGCACGGAAACCCTTCCAAAATTTATTGACAGTCATCTGAGCTACCCAAAAACCGTTTTCCTGACGACTGAGGAGGATTTTCCGTACTACTGGAATTTTTTCAAGCTCAGGATGAAAAAGAGTCCCACGACAAAATTTGCTCACAATCAGATGGAAGACGACCGGAGTTTTATGCAAGAGATCGGGTTTTCCAGTAAAACTCGATTGGACATTCTGGACCCCGAATTTTTGTACAATCAACAGCATTCTCTGCTACGCTCCGGACTTTGGCGGTATTTGAACGAGTGGAGGTTGAGGAAGACACATCCAAAGTACAAAATGGAGAGAAACTCAAGTTTCTTTGTTGATGAGACCGTGGCCAAGTTTCAGCCATTGTCCTTCAAGGTAAATCCGAATTATTGTACATTTTGCTATTTTATTTGTTGAACAAGGGTTAATTGAGGTTAATATTTAATAACTACAGGATTCGGACATTTATTTGGTGTTCAAAGTCTGGTGGTGGGCTGCTCTGGCGACGCTGGCCTTTTTTCTTGCCGAAGTTCTTTTTGAGCCGTCAAAATTCATGGTGATCGACCTCTTTAATTTAATAGGACCTACTCTAGACCATGGGGATGCATTTTTGAAAGCGACTTTAAAAGTGATTACATCCTTTGACATTGGGCGTACTTTAACAGTCAAAATACAAAGTTTACTCAAAACAAATTGACTTTGTGGGAGTTCTTTGGACCGTAAAAGATGCTGTTGAAGAATTTTAGATGGATTACAGTTTTGGCCACCTACAGTAGAGGCTCGATTATCCGAAGCTCGATTATCCGGTCCAGGCCGGATGATCGAGCGTGAAATAGCACAGGAGAAGCTTAAAGAGCTTCGAGAGCTTTGATTCATTGTCTGCATGAACATGCAATAAAATATTACATTTATTCATGCTGCTTCCTTTACCCATCCGCTAGATGCTATCAGCATTAACAAACATGTCAAATCCGTAAAATCGAGCGGACGCTCGATTACTCGGATTAGGGCAGCACGAGATAAGCCGGATAATCGAGCTTCTACTGTACTCTCTGGTTGTCATTAAATGGCACTCCAATAATTGAATCGTACAATAAAGAAGGTCGACGTTTGGGTGTATTATCGACTTTTCGCAAGTTCAATGAGTACCTTGAAAAAATCTGCACGTGAGTCAACAGAAAAATTTGTTTAATCACAACCCTAAATACATATTAAAACATGCACCCTGGTCAGACAAGCATGAAAATATACACGTACCGTCATTCGAGGCTAAAAGTGCCACTTTTTACTACCCCCGCATAATTACATTGGTATAAAAATTTATGCTATAGTTGATGGATTGAAACAAATGAAGGACTTAAGACTGTCCTTGAATTATACTCTTTCATGTCCGTCAAAAAACGTTTGAGAAAATCATTTTTTCAATGTGTTTTTATGGAAATACAAAGTGGCGCTTCTCGCCCTCATGAGAAGGCGACAAGCGCCACTTTACATTTTTTTCTATCCAAGCAGTAAATTCGAGACAAATATAGCTTAAATCCACTTAACGACTCATAAAATGACTATATTTGCCTATTTATTAATATAATTTAATATATTTTTTGATTTAGAAATCTTACAAAAACGAACGACGTTCATTATCAAAATAACAATGCATTTTTGACCGAAGTTTCGCTTTTACGTTGAAATTGTTATCTTTGGCTTAAAATACCATACAAGACCAAGATTTTTTCAATTGATTTGAAGTTTAACGACAGACTTGAGTTAAAAAACTTGTTTAGAACTAAATGACTTCATTCTACACATGGAATCTTGAGTGGCGCTTCTCGTCTCGAATTTCATGCCAATTTCACTTTTTTACAATAGGTACAATTAACTAATACTAAAGTGCAAAAACATGGAAATTTGAATTCACCTTCACATTCACAGATGCCTACTTAACATGTCAATGAACTTTTAGCTTTGTACTACTATTTAATCATATCGCACTAAATGAAAGTTTTTAGTTATGAAAAATCAACGATTTTCTCACCTTCTCTTTTGAAGCCTACAAAATCCCAAGGTAGTGAGAGTCAATTATTTTTATGGTTTCAATATTTCTTGGCAATATCATTAATACCAACAACTAGTAATTTGCATCAACGCATTTAAAAATAATTACAATTAAAATTTTTTTCTGAAAGTGGCGCTTCTCGCCTTGCGTGGCGCTTCTCGCCTCGAGTGACGGTATGTTCACATTTTACTCTGACATCGGAACAGAAAATAATCAAAGGCAAGGATTCCTCGTACACGGCCTAATGTACAACTTTTGGGTGGTAAACATTCCATTCACAGAGTAAAGAGTAAGAAAGAGAGGGGAAGAGAGACAGAAAGACAGAGAGCAAGCAGCAAAGCAACCGAGAAAGGGACGAACAGCATTCGGGAGCACAGTAGAAATATCTACCTACACATTTCCGAGTATTACTGTTGTTGCTCCAGTTGCCAGGGGCAAAGAGCATTTTCTTCTTCTCGCTCACACATTTAAACAGGGAATAGTTGACTTGTACCAAATATTTAGCACAATTTAAAACATTTAAAAAAGTTCATGAAAACAGGTTCGTAAGCTTTAAGTTTAGTTTTTAATATTAACATTTGGTCTCCTCACAGTTAACAGCAAAAATATAATGCAGCAAACAGTTGTATTCTTAAATATCTGTTCTTTTTCAGAATGCTAAATAATCCGTCAAAACAAGGCTGAATTTAAAAACATAGCTAAGAGCAGGACGTTTCTAGATATAAAGTAAGTTCAAGTTTCACAATCCACATTTACACATTCTGTAAGGTGACACAACACTTTAAGCAAAATAGTAACCTTCGTTTTTTCGTATGTCTGTAATTTCAGGACGTAATTCACAATCACTTTGAAATGGCCTCGACATCAAAGTCAGGAGGAGGAAGCCACTATTGCGAATATTGCAAAAAGAGATTTCCCTATAAGTCCACTCTAAACGAGCACAGAAAAATTCATTTCATGAAAAGCGAGTTTAATTGCTCTTTTTGCAGCTACACGACCAATTTCAAAAATAATCTTTACGTCCACAATCGAACACACACCAAGGAACGACCTTATAAATGTCAGTGGCCGAAATGCAACGCAGCGTTTAGTCAACCCGCCACACGGGATAGACACCAAAAACTGGTCCATAGAAAAGATGAGGAAACTTTGAAAAAGTTCAAATGTCCAAAGTGCCCCTATGAAACTGCCAGCAACTCATTTATGAAGACTCATTTAAATACTCACTTGGACGTTCAAGAATTGTTTTGTGACATCTGTCCTTATAAAGCCAAACAAAAAAGACACCTCAAAAACCATCAGGAAAGCGTTCATTTAAAGTTGAAGCCGTTCAAGTGTCAACATCCAAATTGTAACTCTGCTTTTTATCGAATCGACAAGTTGAAGCGGCACCAAATCGTGCACAACAAAGACAGTGAGAGTCTCGTCAAATTCAAGTGTCCAGAATGTGACTACAAAACTGGACGTCAAACGGATCTCAACCAACATTTGGCAGTACATTCAGAGGTCAAACCATTTTCCTGTGACCTCTGCCCATATCGATCTAAACATAGCAGAAATATGAAACCGCATTGCCAAATCGTACATTCAACGTCAAAGCCATTTAAATGCTCCCAAGTTAATTGCAGTTACTCTGGCTCAAGGAAATCAAATTTAACCAATCATATGAAAAAGCACTCGGATTTTAAGGAATATACCTGTGCTTTTCCGCCCTGCACCTACAGATCAAGGTGGAAGGCAAACATGAATGACCATGAGATGACTCATACAGGGGCGAAGCCCTTTAAATGCAACTTTTGCGCCTATAAATGTAGAAGGAGCACCGGTCTTTGTGAACACATCCGCCGCCATCATACAGGTGAAGCTCCTTATCCTTGCAAAAGTTGTCCGTACCGCGGGAAATCGTCTCGTGGGCTAAAGGCTCATGTGCAAAGACATCACGTTTGAAACTAGCTGGCTAAACGTTTTCAATTTGGCTTGTAACATATTTACAGTGTGAAACTGTCTCTTTAATACTTTAATTTTGAATAAATTATGCCGTGTAAGGAAACAAACTCCATGCTTTTGTTATTGACTGTTTGCTCTCGAAAAGATGTCTACAGTTTCCATAATAGTAAAACAATGGCCCACTTCTGAAGCCCCATATGCATGAACAATGAACAACCAAAGTTTGGGGAAGGAGTACACTACAGAACTTGAACGTTAATACGTACATACTGAATTAAGTTGTTGAACAAACAACAACCGTACATAATTTTTGTTTGCTAATATTTAATATTTGGTAACACTTGCATAATTTGCTGTATTAGAAAAAGTTTTTGCTTAAATGTGGTTCATGACTCGGGGTAGTCATGGTGACTGCAAAAATGAATCAATGCTGGTGTATAAACTTGCGCTTAAGAGTGAGATGGTACCCCTATATTTACATTGCAAAAAAGGGTGTTAGAAAATCAATGGTTTCTCGCCTCAGAGTGAACCAATATTCATGAAATTTTTAACACATGTTAAGAAAGGTCATACCTCGGACCTCTCGTGCCCCTTTTTTAATTACAATTCGCTAAATTGTAATTAAAAAATAAAACAAAAGTACCTTTTTTTACTCGTTTTTGCACGCATGTTTTATCATGTTTGTAAATAAAAAATAAAAAAACAAAGCACGAAGGGTCCTAGATATGAACACGAAGAACTTCATGAAATACTTTACAAAACTTAATTTTAATTGTAAAGGCAGTTATCGTTGATTTACTTAATTGCCGTTAGAAGATGGCGCACAAGAGGCTAAAGGAAGAGAAAACACACAAGTTGGCAACACCGCACTTCTAAAATACAATTCTCTCTCCTCAGTTTTCATTTTCAATATTCTCGTGATTTACTTCTGTAGTAATCTGTAGTCTGTTCGGCATTAGCAAAATGTATATTATCATCATATTATAAAAAAGTATGTTTTTACAACAACAAGTTAAAATCATCTTCACTGGTTAGGTTGTAATTTACACAAGATACATAAATATAAACAATAATTAAATTTTGCTACAATACTTTTAAAGAAGATAAAATCAGCATCACGATAACTTCAAGGGAAATCATTATTCTGTGTTTGCTTTTTCAACTGTTGAATAACAATCGAAAATATTATTCTATCTAATATCTTGTAATGTTCTATTTCAGAATATACATTTCATACATAATTAAAGTACCCTGTAATTATTTTCATCGTGTGATAACTATTCTACCAAATCTGGTTTGTATTTTTGTGTCAGATTGAGTTCCACACAAATAAATTAAGTAATTGTCAAGGTGATATATACCAAGTAAATCAGACAACATTTTGTAGGTAAGTCCAAATTGAAGTACTGATTGTTGTTTGGGTGTTATTCATTTACTATTTATTTATTTCATGCATAATATGTTTTTTATTGATGTTACTTATGCTCAAATTTTTGCATTCATTACGATCATAGTTATTAATTATTACAATGGTTTTATTTATTATAGTTGAACTGTTTTAAAGAGACCTACATAGGAGCATTGGTTCGGGCATAATTCAGAAACAGGAGAAGAACAAGTGAGTATCGGCCATCTGCAGTTTTGTGTTTCTTTACACTTTGAGGTGTTGATGGACAACTAACAGGAAGTTTTTTAAAGTAAGTAAATAAAACATTAAACAATTAAGCAAAAAATTCAAATAATTGAGTAACTAAAAGTTTTGTTATCATATTTTTTGATATTCCTATGAAATCATTACATTTTAAGATCTCAAATGCTTTTAACTTATATCATTGAATTTTGAAATGCGCATTTAAAACAGTTTGTTATTCATGCTTTTGTTTTTCTAACTAATTACAGGTGAACTTTGATGTTTTTTTGTCGTAATTTCCCATTTCATTACAAGAATTTACTACTACCTAAACAAACTTGAACAGGTAACAACTTTTGTTCTAAATTCAAGACTTTCAGGCAACAAACTGTCTCGATGTATGGTTTTTCCATTGTTTTTATCTACATCATTATATTACTAATTATTGTTCGTCATTAAATGAAGTATGTAAAATATTTACAATTTGTTTTTATTTTTTACGAACAGATACAGTTGACCAAGTCTTCAATCATGCCACCGTATCGAGGTGTACGATCCAAAAAACTAGGAGGAAATTTACGAAACAGAAGGCGGAAAAGTAATATAGACGTTTCGAACAATAAGGAATCCGATCCTTTAGTGGAACCATCTGATGCTGTTGATAGTCTCCTAGATTCAATTCAGTCCGATAACTCTTCTTCTCCTGATAGCCCTCAGAATAAAACAAATGAAGTTGAACAGCCAGATGACATATTTGGTGGATACGAAATCAATGATCTCCCACAACTTGTTATAGAATCAAAGAATGAATCTGGCGAAACTATGAATGTCAATGGACCTCCAACTGGTAGGCGAATTGTCACTATCACAGGATTCGAAGCAGCTCTCAATGAAGCCAAATCTCATGGTCGCCTTTGTGAAGATGGAATCATCCAGATCACTGGTGAGAAGAAAAATGGGCTTCATTCCATTCTAAAATGTGAGTGCATCGGATGTAGGCGTAGTTTTAAAATGCACATCGACTGTGATAAAGGTGATAAAGCTTTACCGGTTAATGAAGCTACCGTTTGGGGAACTTATTGTGCCAAATCAAATTTTGAAGCCACGTCTCATTTAGTTACCACTCTGGAGATTCCCTTTCTAAGCTTCAAAAAATATCAAAAGCATGAAAAGAAGATGGTCGAAGAGTGGGAGCTTGCACTTTTACAGGAATTTAAAGAAGCTGGAGAAGCGGAACTAAAATTATCTGAAGAATTTGTGACGATAAATGGCCAGAAACTAGCTTGTATAGACGTTTGTGTAGACGGTGGATGGGGGAAAAGGTCATATGGTCATGGAATGAGCTCCCTCAGTGGTGTTGCTGTTATCGTGGGAATCAAAACCAAAAAAGTATTATTTATGGGGGTTAGGAACAAGTTCTGTTCAATTTGTTCCACAGCTGAAGCGTCAAATAAAAAGGTTGCCGAACATCGATGTTATAAAAACTGGGAAAGTACCGCAAGCTCAACATCAATGGAGGCCGATATTATACTGGAGGGATTCAAGTGCAGCATTTCCTGTCATAATCTAGTGTACAAACGCTTGTTGGGAGATGGGGATTCCAGTGTTTTTATCACAGTTTTGAAGAAAGTCAGTTATCCTGGTGTAGAGGTCGAGAAGATTGACTGCATCAACCACGGTTCTAAGCGTATGAATACCAAATTGTTTGCTCTTCTCAAGGACACCAAAACCCATCTTTTAGAACATCGAAAACTGCTTAAGAAGTTGTTACCACGGTTTTCAATCGCTTTCTATGGTGCAATCAACTATAATCACCAGAACCAGCCTCGCACTACAGTTTATACGCTCAAAGAAGATATTTTGAATCTCCCGTTTCACATTTTCGGCCAACACAACAAGTGCAAAGATTATTTTTGTACTCCAGAGCGAAAAAAGGAGAAGAATCGTGTTCCCGAAGTCCAGAATACGTCTTTGTGGGCTGAAATCGAGTTAGCAATTAGTCGCCTCGCAACAATTTCAAATAGGCTTATCTATAACTTAACGAGTAATTTAGCCGAAAGATTTATGGCTCAGGGAGCGGCATTTTGCCTTGGAAAGCGTGTTAATTTGTATCAACGTGGTGGATACAAAACAAGAATGATGGCGGCAACCTTTTCATACAACAGAGGTGCTCATTTTAGAACCCACTTACTTCAGTCGGTGAAACGGAAAAACTCCCCTCCTCTATGGAAGAAGTTACAAGCGCAATATGAAAAGAAAAAATCCAAGTTGAAACCAAAGAAAGTGAAAAAGACTTCCAATCGGACAACCAATTCCATCGACCCTTCTTTTGTTGGAGATAAGGATTACGGTTCGAATCCAGCCGAACCTGATGTAAGCGACTCGGATTTGGTGGAAAAAATCAAGGAGCTTCGTTTGAAACTGCAAGTTACACAGGAACAGCAACATAAAATAGAGAAAGACACGATCGGACAATCAAATAATGATCAATGGAATCGAGAGCGAAAGGCAAGGATTACTGCTAGCTCCGCTTATGATATAATCTCCATGAGGGATTCTACTGATAGTAGCAGTAAATTGTCATCCCTCTTAGGTTACAAGTCTGTTCAAAATGTTAAGAGTTTGACCCACGGCTTGATAGAGGAGCAGGAAGCTATCAAAGAGTATGAGAAGAAGACGAATTCTTTGGTTCAAAAATGTGGACTATTTGTTTCTTGTGACAATGGGATTTTTGCCTGCTCTCCTGACGGGTTGGTTGGAGAAGACGGAATCGTGGAAGTTAAGTGTCCATTTTCCATGATTGGCTATGCTCCAGATAAAATGTTGACCGTTCGGGGAAAAAATGCCAGCTATTTAGTAGAAGCAGCTCAGTCCGATGGCTCGAAGTCTTTCCAATTGAAAAGAAAGCACAGTTATTTTTATCAAATCTGCTTTCAACTACATGTCACCGGTCGGAAATGGTGTGACTTTATTGTCTACAGCTACAGACTTGAAACAAATGGTAAGACCGTAACAAAAGTCCCGTTTCCTTGTTATGTCGAACGAATATTCCGGAACGAAGAAACTGAAGACGTTTGGAGGCATATGGAACCAAAGCTATCCAGGTTTTGGGAAAATGATTTGGCTCCGGAAATTGTGGACTCAAGGTACCAACGGAATTTTCCGTTCCGCCAGCCTCAATACAGGCTTGAAGCCAAGGAGTTAGCCTCACAGAAAAAGGTACAAACTGCAGCTTCGAAGGCCAAGAAAAATAAAGCAGATAAAGTTTGATCTTTTATTGTACTTGAAAGGATTTTTTATAATTTTTCAAATGAGTTCGATATTTCTAGTACATATTTTTCTTAATTTTGATGTTTGTAGTACATATTTGTCCATGTTCTTTTATTTTGATATTTTTGGTACATACTTTTTTGACTTTGGTTTTACATCTCACAAGATTAAACTAAAATTTGTGCTTGGCAAACATTTTTTTTTGGGAAAAAAAAATTTCAAAAAAAATGTTTTTTTGAAAATAATTTTTAGAAAATTTTTGTTCGCAAAAAATAATGTTTGCCTAGCTCAAATTTTAGTTTAATCTTGTAGAATAACACCTACCTTACATTTATAATCAAAAATTTATATACTTTGACCTTCGTTTTTTTGAAAAAAATCAAAAAAATGAGAAAGTTTTCAAACTTTTTCTTTGAAAATTTTTTTTCCCAAAAAATAATCTTTGCCTAGCTCAAATTTTAGTTTAATCTTGTAGAATAACACCT
>JAQIVE010005835.1:0-12304 GCA_034698285.1 Sminthurinus bimaculatus | reverse complement strand
CGGAAAAAGTATCGATGAAATTCACATACACATGTACAGAATTGATCCCGCCACATGGTGGCGGGTCTCGGCTAGTACTATTACTATGTATACATGCTACGAATGTGGGAAATTATTATGTCTGAAGCTGCTACTAATTTAATGCTAAATATATACACACGATTCTCGGTATGCAGTTCATAGTTCATACACAAACATTTATTGTACATAAACGGACTTATTATTTAATATGATACAATGGCAAACACATGTGTGATATATATATACATTTGCTTAATAAGCACTGCTTATTTATGCATTACGCTTTCATTGTATACATTTATGTTGTGTATCATATCCTTTTAATGTTGATAAGTGTCAAATATCGCCGAGCTCGGTAAATATTTACATTTTTTTGAATACCGTTAAAGCTCGCTTCGACGCCCACCTTCAAAACCGATAAATTGCATAAATTCAAACAGTGTACGTAAAATGTAAGATTAACGCCCACGGAGAGGCTAAAAAATTGTAAATAAACTCGAAAAATTTTAAGTACCAAATTCTGAAATTTTGAAAAAAATGCTGACTGTCTCAAACAAGATCTAATGTGAGGTACGAAATTTACAAATAAACGCCTATGGGCGCTCAATAAAGTTTGACGGTGCTTTTGTACGTATATGAATGGGCGATAAAATTTGTACTCATATGTATTATGTATGCATAAATGCAGCAGCAGCAGCATTTTTTGTAACTGTTAAAGTGTTGATGTTAATACATATTTAATGTTGTTATTGATGTGTCTATGTTGAACGAGGTGATGTCATTGCAAGTTTGTTATCGTTCTGTGACATACTCTATAGTGTCATATTATGCAATAAATAGGGTACACATTGATATTTTAGCTACATTTTATTGCCGAGGATGACTAATGAATACCTAGTTGGCTGTGATTCGTATTATGAAAACATGTATAATAATGTGTTTTAAACGAAGTATGTAAGTGCAGACGACAAATACTTTTTAATGACAAGTTTCAGAATCAATGTGTGGATTAAATGTCGCTTTTCTGGATAAACCTGACGTTGAATCAAACACAGAGTTACCAACTGCGTATACGTACAATGTGCATACATATTCAGAAGATGACAGTTTTATTTTTGTCTTTCAATGACTCAATGACGAATGATTTTTTTTACATTATAGATTTAATTGAGGAAAGCGCATATTAGTCATGCTTACATACCCGTATAAAAAAATTATCACCGTAATTTGTAAATTGGTAATCAAAAGGTGGAAAATATTATGCAAAATATGATGTTTAAAAGAGACTAAAAACGGATAATTTTATAGCTTTACAACAACGGGGAAATCCAGGATTTTACTGCAAATTAAGGCAAAAGAGAGAACAGCGGAAAAAAGTATGGAATGTCATGCTTACAAAAACGTTGTTTCACTAAAACACGGATAACTCAAGAAAATATCATGATACCATTGTCCCGAGTTTTTTGCTGCTAGTGTAGGTTGACCAAAAGTAGTAGAATCCAGTTAATAATTTCCTCAACCATTCTTTTCGGCGTACTCAGCGTCATGTGTCCAAATACATTATTCTTTACAGTCAGGGCTTGAAAGGACTGCAACTGCTTCCACTCTCCTCGCAAAAAAGTCCCTTTTCCTTTTTGATACAAGGAGCCAAGGATTTCTTCCGACTTGCTTTGGATGTCCGAGAGTTCCTTGAGCCAAAAAAAGATGACCACGATGGTCAAAAGGAAAAGGGCGGGAAATATCGAGTAAATGAACCAAGGGACGAAGGAAAAAGTTGTGAGCATCCCGTAAATGGCGGTGATACCCAGTAACGTCATAGATGTAACGCAACCCGGGACGAAAACATTTTCAAATAGAGCATTTGCCGTGCCGTTGTTTAGTTTGAGCACTCGGTAGATTCTCAGCATGGAAAACATGGACATTAAATTGGGTCGAGAACCGTCATGGCTGACTTTTCTCCGGCAGTGTGCCCTGTAAAAAGTTGTTAATTAATTATTTCATTCACTCTCTTGGTAAATAAAACTCAACAAAATTTTAACACAATTTTGGTCCGAAATCGTTTTCAACTTTCAGAAAATTTTTGTGAAGAAAATAAATGTGATTTTGTTGAAATATCATCAGAACCGCCAATCAAAAATTGTCAATCTTGTCAACTCTCATCAAACTTTCATGAGATTTGGCAAAATGTTTTTCTAATAGCTGTTTTTTATCCAACGGATTTTTGGGAATCTTACAAAAATGTAGAAATCCAGATTTTGGCAGCATAAACATAAATTGTGTAACTAAAAAGGACAACAAGATCGTTGACAAAAGAGAGAAAAATGATGAGGGTTTCCCAGAAGAGGCAGCTCCAGAAAATCCAGGATTTCTCGGGGAGTAGCGAATAAATGTAGAGGTCACTTTGAGGTTTAAGCACAAAGAGGGCAATCACAACAAGGTTGACCCCGGCGCAAAATAGCGGAAAACTGATCACGAAGAGAATGGCCAGCCAACAGGAGGTCCAAGTTTTCTTACAGAATCCAACCTCTACAAAAAATAAAAATAATCTTCAAACCTTAACCTGTCATTTAAGCGAAGAAGCATATTATAATATTTTTAAAACTGACCTCGACAATAGCCAGACAGCCAGTTGACCTCGTTGAGAAGCTCCACCATTTCTTCAGAGTAGCGAAGGTTTGTGGTCCACAAAAATACACTGACCAAATGAAACTCAAAGTATAACAGATGAATCACCGAGCTGCTGTTTACTTTTGGATGCACCACCAACATTTGAAAAAAGCGCCCCATTACAAAAAATGCCTGTGTTAGGCAAACAAAAGCAACCAGATAAAAAAGTAGTCTTCGAAACTTCGATGGATGCATTCTGTAAAATTCTTGGGACGTTTTGACTCGTTGACTGTTTTTCCTCCGATATCTGTCACCTTGGACCCTCGAAAACTGGCTAACATTTAGAAATCCACTTAAATCAAAAACACCGTCTGCAACATGACCTGCAACGTTTTCGAACAATTCTTTGAATCTGTTAAACTTATTGTTAGATCGCGCATCAGATTCTTGCTCTTGTTGGAGTGTTGATGGAACATTTTCTGTTTCAACAGTATCGCTCAACATTTCGACGAAATATTTTAAGGTCCTTTCGTACTATGCTCAAGTTTTGCCAAAATTTGACGAGCCAAAAAGTCAAAGAGTTTACCAATCTGAAAAACTATCCAAAAACTTTGTCCGTTGTAAATAAATTGTACGATATTCAAACTGTGGTTGAGAGTCTATCGCAATTTAAAAGCATACAATGGATTTTCAGTTATGTCGGATTATGTGTATCGCTGTTGAAGCTTTTGGAACAACTATTCATGTAACATGTATCCAGTATCCAGTCCCGTTCAAAATGTGTTTGTCCATTTTGCCTGAAAAATCAATTGTTCGGTCGTTTACGTCCTACGCAGAAAAGACTACAAGTCGTGAACTAACTATACATACATATAGGAGGTTTGGATGTAGTTGAATTGGCGTGCAATTATTGTGTCACCGCTCTGGTTGAATCTAATTGTAGGTATACTATAAATGCAAAATCACGGTCAATTTATTTGAAACTTTTGCCATGTATCACGTGCTAACCATTCCTTTGCTGTGTGTACCGTTTACCCGTGTTCACGTAGAATTTTACTATAGCTAACCTAATATACGTTTAAAGTAAGAGGTTATGTCACGGCCAATTAACTATGTAGTCAATATTTTTGCAATAATGATAATACCTACTAATAATAATATTATCCACTCAGTATCCAGAGTCCTTATTTGAGAGAGTTTAAAGTACACAAAGAAAAAAAAATTATTGCTCTTTATTTTATAGATGTTAGGGCAGGTTGACCAACAATAGAAGAATCCAGTTAATAATTTCCTCAACCATTCTTTTCGGCGTACTCAGCGTCATATTGCCAAAGACAGCATTCTTTACAGTCAGGGCTTGAAAGGACTGCAACTGTTTCCACTCCGAACGGAGAAGAGACCCTTGCCCATTTCGGCACAAAGAGCCAAGGATTTCTTCGGACTTTCTTTGGATGTCCGAGAGTTCCTTGAGCCAAAAAAAGATGACCATTATGGTGAAAACGAGAAGTGCGGGGAATTCCACATAAATAAACCAGGGGACGATAGAAAAGGTTGTCAACATCCCGTAAATGGCTGTGACACCAAAAACCGTTATAGAGGTGACACAGCCTGGGACGATAACATTTCCAAATAGAGCATTTGCTGTACCGTTGTTTAGCTTGAGAATGCGGTAGAGTTTCAAGATGGGAAAGGCGGACATTAAATTGGGTCGAGAACCGTCATGGCTGCCGTTTCTATGACAATGTGCTCTATAAAAAGATACTTTTATTAATTAGATATTTCATGAATTGGTTTTTATTCGAAGAATTTTTGGTGATCTTACAAAAATGCAGAAATCCAGGTTTTGGCGGCATAAACATAAATGGTGCAGCTAATCACGCCAACAATGTCGTTAACAAAGGAGAGAAAAACAATCAGAGTTTCCCAGGCGAGGCAGCTCCAGAAAATCCAGGAATTTTCGGGGAGTAGCGAATAAATGTAGAGGTCACGCTGAGGTTTGAGCACAAACAGGACAATCACGATAAGGTTGACCCCGGCGCAAAATAGCGGAAAACCGATCACGAAAAGGATGGCCAGCCAACAGGAGGTCCAAGTTTTCTTACAGAATCCAACTTCTACAAAAATTTAAAAAATATGTTTCTAACACAAACGTTTTTTATTCTACAGTACAAATATTGTTTAAGGAGTATCTTCAAAACTGACCTCGACAATAACTAGACAGCCAGTTGACCTCGTTGAGAAGCTCCACCATTTCTTCAGAATAGCGGAGTTGTGTGATCCAAAAAATTAAACTGATCATATGAAACTCAAAGTATAAAAGATGAATCACCGAACTACTGTTTACTTTTGGATGCACCACCAACATTTGAAAAAAGCGTCCCATCACAAAAAATGCTTGCGCTAGGCAAACAAAGGCAATCAGATAAAAAAGTAGTCTTCGAAACTTCGATGGATGCATCCGGTAAAATTCTTCGGACGTCTGGACTCGTTGACTATTTTTCCTCCTATATTTGTTACCTTGGACCCTCGAAAACTGGCTAACATTCAGAAATCCGCTAAAGTCATACACACCTTCTGCAACGTGACCTGCAACGTTCCCGAGGAATTCTTTGAATTTGTTTAACTTATTGTTAGCTTGTTCAACAGATTCTTGCTCTTGTTGGAGTGTTGATGGCCCAATTTCGATTTCAGCAGTATCTCTTAACATTTTGTTAAAAGATTTGACAGTTTTTACGCTTCCTGTACTATGCTCAAGTTTTGTCAAAATTTAAAGAGAAAAAGGTCGAGGAGTTTATCTTCCAGGAGAACTATCCGAACTTTGTCCATTTTACATCATATATGCGTATGTAGTATTCTAATTGTGATTGAAATTCTATCGCAATTTAAAAGCATAAAATAGATTTTCAGTATATCTGAAATGTGTTTTGCTATTGGAGCTTTTGGAACAATTATGCATGTAACATGTCTCCAGCCCCGTTTAAAATGCTTTAGTTCATTTTGGATGAAAAATCAATTCTTCAGTCGTTCACGTCTTACGTGGAAAATACAAGAAGTCGTAAACTAACGATAAATTAATTACTCTCGACTCGGTTGACTGAAACGAAATGATTGGAGGAAAAGGCTCGATTTAAAGCATATTGAGCAATTATGACGATATATCCCAGGTTTTGGTGTAGTTTTGTTGTGCTCCAGCTCTGATTGTATTTAATTGGACTTTAAATGCAAAATCACGGTCAATTTATTTGATAATTAAATTTAAACGAGCAAATGCCAAACATTGCTCCGTTTGTACGTAGAATTTTATTATATCTGTTTAAAAGTACACTGTACAATGTACATGTTTAAAGTAAAAAGATTTTAGTCACGGCCAATTAAGTAAAGCTATTATAATGAATACTTTTCCAATAATATTACGTAATAAGTTTATTCATACTAACAAAACTAGATTTAATTACAATTAAAACACGGAAAGATGCCATTTTTGACTTATTTAAATAAAACACATATAGATTGTAGAATAAATTCTATTTTTCTTGACAAACTTTACATTCATTCAATTATTGATGGTTTTATCAATTATGTACAAAGTTAGGCTTATATTGTGCAAAAATTTCAGTAAGATTTTTATTTGTTTTCCATGACAAATGACTTTTTAATTACAGTTATGACGGACCTGAGTTGAGTTAAGTAGTATATAAATTATAAATGTATGAAAATAAATTGGTCATGCACTCACATGAATAACTTACTTAATTACTTACTATAAACTGCCCAGGAGAAGAAGGAGCCAGTTGATAATTTCCTCGACCAACCTCTCGGACGTCCCCAAGGTTATGTGCCCAAAACAGGCATTCTGAACCTTCAAAGGTCGAAAAGACTCCAACTGCAACCTTTCCTCCGGTGACAGGGTCCTTCGCCCACTTCGATCTAGAGACTCGAGGACTTCTTCTGAATTTTTTCGGATGTCGGTGAGCTCCTTTAGCCAAAAGAAAATGATCATGATGGGGAGGATCAACAGTGCGGGAAAAATTGAGTAGATGAACCAGGGGACGAGATGAAAGGTCGTCAGCAATCCGTAACTGGACGTGATGCCCACGATCGCCACAAACGTGATGTCTCCAGGTGTGGCAACTTTGCAAAAGAGGGCGTTTGCCGTGATGTTGTTCAACTGAAGAACCCGGTAGATTTGGAGGGGTGAAAAGGGTGCACGGATGTTTGGCTGCTTTTCCATTCTTTTACAATGTGTCCTGAAAAATTGATTTAAAAACAATAAAAATTAGTAAACATTATCCTTGTTAAATTTTTGCATGATTGAGAGATAGACGATTAAAAACGGACAAGTTGTTTACGTACAACAATGCAGAAGTCCAGGATTTCACGGCATAGACAAAAATGGGGAAATTAAGGGCTCCAAGCAGGTTGTTGACGAATGAAAGGAACACGACCAGAGTTTCCCAGACGAGGCAACCCCAGAAAATGTAGGGGGACTCCGGGAGCAGAGAATAAATGTACATGTCGCCTTGAGGGTTGAGCATGAATAGGGCGATTACAATGAGATTGACCCCGGCACAAAATTGGGGGAAACTAATAATGAAAAGGATGGGGATCCACCAGGAGGTCCATTTTTTCTGGCAGAATCCAACTTCTATACATAAAAATACATGTACACCCTTTTAAAAAACTTAATGAAAACTCGTTAGATTTTGATAAAAATCGAAAACCTTCAAAAAATAATCTTGACACGGTTTTGATCGAAAGTCTCATCAATTTTGGTCAAAGTTTGAAGAGACTTTTACGAATTGTCAGAAAAATTATTACAAAAGTTTCAAAAGATCACCCTTAAAAAAATCTCATAACATATCATGAAATTTAAAAACAATCTTGGCAAAAAATCTCATCGAATTTTTAAAAATTCTTGTCAAAACATCTAATCGAAATTATAAAAATTCTTGTCAAAAAATCTAATCGAAATTTAAAAACAATCTTGGCAAAAAATCTCATCGAAATTTTAAAAATTCTTGTCAAAAAATCTCATCGAATTTTAAAAAAATCCTGTCAAAATGTTTCATGAGATTGTGGTACAGTTTTGGTCAAAAATCTTTAATCAAAATTTCATGAGATTTTGGTACAATTTTAGTCGAAAATCTTTAATCAAAATTTCATGAGATTTTGATGAAAGATTTTTTTCCAAGGGTCACACAAGAGAAGATTGTTAAAAAATGATACAAAGATGAGATTTCAATAAAAAAATTTGAATATTTTATCAAAGACTATTTTTATCATAATCGATATTATTTTCCCACCAAAATCCTGTCCAAATCTCATGAGATTATTTGATGGGATTTTTTTATGAAACTAAAAAAGTAATTTTACCCTCAAAGTATCCCGATAGCCAGTTGACCTCATTTAGAAATTCGACCATTTCCTCCGAGTACAGCAGTTGAGTGATCCAATTGACGGAGCTGATGAAATGGAGCTTAAAATACAGCAGATGTATCACTGAGCTGCTGCTCACTTTTGGATCCACGACCAGCATTTGTAAAAAGCGCCCCATCACAAAAAATGCCTGTGCCAGGCAAAAAAAAGCAATGAGATGGAAAAGATGTCGACGAAACGGGGATCGATGCATTCTGTAAAACACTGGAGACCTCCCGCCATTTTTACTCTTTTTCATTCTTTTCTTTTGTCTCTTCACCCTCGAAAACTGACTAACATTCAAAAATCCACTAAGGTCATAAACGCCGATTGCAACCTGACCTGCGACATTGCCGAGGAATTTTTTGAACGTTGCAAATTTGCTCTTGGTTTTGTGAGCATATTCTTGTCCATGTTCTGATAAAATTTGGACACGTACCGCTGATAACTCACGGGGCTCACGATGTCTTTGGACACTAGAATTCAGAGTTTTTTTGCCCATACTTTGGACATACCAAATGGAAAAGAATTTCGACTAGGCCATGATTTCCTTAGAATAAACATATATGTACGAGCTGGAACCTCCAGGAAAATGGAAATGAAATGTGAGAAAGCTTAAGAAAACCGAGTATAAAATAGAAAGTATTTGGCGATTGTATCTTTATTTTACGACGCAAATTGGGATATCAAAATATAAATACAAAAGAAGAGTAAAGGATTTAATCAAGTGATTACGAGGAATCGAGTTTAATATTTAAGCATCTCCGATAAATTAAAATCTTGGGCGTATTAATTACTGGGGAAGATTCATTTGATATTCAATTAGTGGCAAAACAACAATGAATTAGCAATGAATAGTCTTCGCTATCGGACTTTATGTGACAGGCATATCTTGACGTAAACTTGGTAAGCAAATGATTAAGACCTCTGATCTACTACGCATTTTAGCTATATCGGTTTTGTCCAGAAATATTGACGTCATGACCCCAAAACCAACCCACGCAGGATAGTCAGCAAATGTTTTACATGATGTACAATACTTTATACCTGAACTTTTTCTTTATGACAAAAAACCCAGTGCGACACCTGGTTTGACCTCTAGAGGTCATTAAAGTTTCCAACAGGTCAAAACTGACCTCCAGAGGTCAAACCAAGGGTCGCACTGGGTTGTCTTCTTTGTAAAAAATGAACAGCATAAAATTCTGCATCTCCCTGATTTTTTCAGATTTTTCCCTCCAGTTTCAAATTTTGACCTTTGGTGACCTCCAGAGGTCACAGGAGGCAATTACTTTTAAAATTACTTTACAAACATTGTTTCCCCTGGCCTATAAAAGCTCTGTACAAATTTTCAGCCAAATCGGACAGCGCCGCATCTCACAATGCTTTGTCTGCGAAGTTCTTTTCAATAACGAAAAAACACCACATTTTAAATTTTCATGATACCAAAACAACGTAGGTATCCCATATCCGGTCAAAATAAAATCCAACGAGCCCAAAAACCCGAAAACAGGTCAATTTGATAAGTTTTGGGCGAATCCAGAATCCAGAAATGAACCTTGTTTATGAGCTGCATGGTATTCGAAGGTCCCAAAAAGACTGAAAAGTTTCCAACTAAATTGTAAGCAAGGGTCCTAAACTAACAGAAAGTAACCAAAAGTCATATAATTAGCACAAAACCGGATTTTCCGGAATTTCGGTTTTTGGGTCAAATATATAATTGCCGGTCGTTTTTCCTCTTTTTGGTACCGTCAGATACCATGAAACTTATAAAAAAATGTTGGTTTTTGGATTTGTCCGGAAATTACCGGATTTTTCGGTCGACGGTTTTTCGGGTTCGTTGGAATTTATTTTGACCGGATACATATGTGATATGTTGTTTTCACATCATGAAAATTCAAAACTTGGCGGTTTTTAGACATTTTACATGGTCTTAAAGAACTGGGATACTAAACCATTCGGAAATCCTGACTGAAGCACACGCAGTTTCAACTAACAATTTATTTGCGAGTTGACAGTAAACAGAGAAAATAAAAGAAAACGGGTGCACTAATTGTAAATTGTATTGATGTTAGTGTAGGTTGACCAAAAGTAGAAGAATCCAGTTGATAATTTCCTCCACCATCCCTTTGGGCGTTCCCAAGGTCATGGGACCAAACACCGCATTCTGTACGGTCATCGCTTGAAAGGACTCCAACTGTTTCCACTCCCCATGAAGAAGGGTCCCTTTTCCACTTCGACACAAAGACTGAAGAACTTGTTCCGACTTGCTCCGAATATCGGAGAGCTCCTTGAGCCAAAAAAAGATGACCATTGTTGTAAAAAGAAGAAGCGCGGGGAAAATCGAGTAAATAAACCAAGGAACGATGGAAAAAGTTGTCAGCATCCCGTAAATGGCGGTAATGCCAACGATTGTTATCGAAATGACGCAGCCTGGGACGATGACATTTCCAAATAGAGCATTTGCTGTACCGTTGTTTAGCTTGAGAACTCGGTAGATCTTCAAGATGGGAAAGGTGGACATTAAATTGGGTCGAAAACCGTCATGGCTGACCTTTTTCTGACAATGTTCTCTAAAAAAAGAATTGTTTTATCAACTATTTAATTCATAAAGTTTTGTGATTTTGCTTCATTTTTTATCTTACAAAAATGCAGAAATCCAGGTTTTGGCGGCATACACATAAATGGTGCAGCTAATAACACCCACAATGTCGTTGATCAACGAGAGGAAAATGATCAGAGTTTCCCAGACGATGCAGGTCCAGAACAACCAGGATTTCTCAGGGAGTATCGAATAAATGTACAGGTCACGCTGAGGTTTTCGTATAAAGAGGGCAATCACAACGAGGTTCACCCCGGCGCAAAATAATGGAAAACTGATCACATAGAGGATGGCCAGCCAACAGGAGGTCCAATTTTTCTTACAGAATCCGACTTCTTCAGGAATGAAATAAACATTCTTCAAACAAACTTTTTCTATTCAACAGTATAATAAATATCGTTTAAGAAGTATCTTTGAATCTGACCTCGACAGTAACCAGACAGCCAGTTGACCTCATTAAGAAGTTGTACCAATTCTCTTGAATAAACTAGTTGAGTGATCCAAAAGATCAGGCTGATCATATGAAGCTCACAGTATAACAGATGAATCACCGAGCTACTGTTTACTTTTGGACGAACCACCAACATTTGAACGAAGCGCGCTATCACAAAAAATGCTTGCGCTACGCAAATAAAAGTGATCAGATAAAAAAGTAGTCTTCGAAACTTTGATAAATGAATTCTGTAAAAGTCTTCGGACCTTTTAACAGGTTGACTTTTTTTCTTTCCATCTTTGAAAGCTTTGACCCTCGAAAACTGACTTACGTTCAAAAATCCACTGAGGTCAAAAACACTATCTGAAACATGACCTGCAACGTTCTCGAGAAACTCTTTGACCCTGTCAAACTTATTGTTAGCTTGTGGATCAGATTTTTGCTCTTTTTCTAGCGTTGACGGTTTAATTTTTACTTCAACCTTATCGCTAGACATTTCGAAAAAAGAGTTTTTTACACTCCTTTTACTACATTCTTTCCTGTTTGGCCAAAAGTTGCTGAATAAAAGAGTCAAAGAGTAAAGAGGTCACCTCATACTAGTGCACGAGCACACGCGTACACGTGGACTTGTACCTACAGGTAAAATATGCCGATAATTGTTCAAATTAAATCGCAATTTGAAAACGTTAAATTCCATCCATTTCCAGCCCTTTCTGAAAGGATTCGCCATTTGAGCTTTCACTCCAATTAAATAATATTTATTGTTCAACATTTAACGTGTTTTTATCCATTTTGTACGGAAAATCGATGGTACGTGGGAGAGAAGAATTTGCACAATTATTGTGTCTGGCTCTAATTATTGGAGTTAATAGGACTAGACTGAATAGAAAAACACAGGGAATTTGGTTCAAAATTCGGGTATATCAAATCGTATTAAAATTTGACGAGATTTCCATGATATTTCATTAATTTCTCATCAAAAGTTGATCAAAGTCGATAAGATTGCTCACCAAAATCGGGTCAAAATTTCATGAGATTTTTTAACAAGATTTTTTTCCAAGGGGTAATACTTTTATTAACATGTATTTAGTAATCAGTTGTTGTACAATAAAAGCATTTGTATTATTTATTTAACATTAACTAGCAGAAGAAGAATCCAGTTGATAATCTCCTCCACCATCTTCTTGGACGTCCTCAGAGTAACGTGACCAAAACTCGCGTTTTGCACC
>JAQIVE010005834.1:0-12304 GCA_034698285.1 Sminthurinus bimaculatus | reverse complement strand
GAGGTCCCATGGCTTAGTGGTTATTGCGCCTGTCTAGTAAACAGGAGATCCCGAGTTCGAATCTCGGTGGGACCTTTGCCTTTTGCCCTTTCTTCCACACTTTTTTTGCTCCTACTTCCCTTAATTTCAATTTTACATAAACATGTTTAGCGCAATACGTAATTGTGGTTTCAAACGATGCATGAAATGCAGACAAACAAAAGGTAACGACCATTGACCAGGATTTTAATTTTTTTTCTCATTCTCTCCGTTTGCATTTATTTACTAAAAACGTATTATCATAATCTATTAACTATTTTAACAAGTATCTATTGATTAATTATATTTTTTTTTTCTTGTTTTTTACATATAAAAGAGACACAAGTAGAATAGAATCGCGTTTATCTTCAAAAATATGCAATACTTAAATAATGTACATATCTTGTTACTCTTTCAAAAATTTGTATTACGAGTCTCCTGCCATGCATGTAAATATAATATGTATGCATGACAAAAAAATAATAACAGTAATTGTTTCATAGGTCATGAGATGACGATTACGATGAATGGTGAATATTGCCTAAAATTTTAAGTTAACAACCAGCTTTGGAACAAGTACGTTATGTTTTTACACCTTTTTCACAAAGGTAATATAGGTAATATAACAAAACCACCTAACTGTACCTCCTATTATGACAATCAATAACAATAGATAAATAAGAAAACAGAAAAAACTTACGAGGAAAAATAGATATCAGACGCACAGTATAATTTTTTCATGGCTAATCGTAAATAGATAGATGCTAGATACATAATAATTGACAATCTAATATTATGTAAATAATGTGATGGTTTGATCCGCTCCTGAAGAAAAGACCCAGGGTTGCATATTGTGAAATTGGACACTTAGCACTCCAAAATCATTAGCCTTTGAATGACCTTTGAGCTTCTTGACTGGAACTATTAGCGGGTTTTGTAGTAAATCACTGTCAAAACAAAAACAAACGTCTTTATGAACATTTTGTAAAAAAGACCTTCTACATATACTTAACTCTTACTTTTATGAACCATGTAACAATAATTATTACACAAAAACAAAGACTTACTTGTAAACCATTCCATGGCAAACAATGACGCTGCAATCATCTGAGCCAGAGGCAAATAATGGATATCTCTTGTGAAAGGCTACACTTCGCACTGCATTTGTGTGGTGTCTCAAAGTCTGGTACGGCTTTGTCGACAAATCCAAGTCAAACCAAGACACTTTCTTGTCATACCCACCAATGATTAGATTGTCACCAGCTGCCATAAAACAATGTGAAATTTTAGACTTTATAAATGTAACTTTATACATGGGATACTAGTCAATAATATATCTAATCTCCCTTTTCCTTCAGTATTGAACTTAAAAAAACCTTTAACAATATAATTCAACTTGATCAATAGTAAAAGTAGAGAATAGATAAAGATGGGAACCTTGAAAGTCAAAGTTAAAATACCTGGATGAACTGCAAGAGATGAAATCCATTTGGATCCTGTTAATAGCTTCTTGACCATTTGCTGCTTCACAAGATCATAAATCCTAACATGGCGTTGAGTCTGTTGACCAAGTTCAAATTACGTTTTTTCATTACAAACTACATTGTGAAAACTTTTTACATCTTTCCATAGTGTAATAAGTAATAATACAATGGAAAACGAAAAAACAATATCATGATGCGTGTTAAGTGTAAATATTGATACTTACAGCGACAAAGAAACAAGGTCGAATAGGATGGAAAATAGCGCACTGGACAAGACCTTTAGAGCGACTCAAGGGTAGCTGAGATTTTCTGGAAGATAACTGATGGATCACCACCGACCGATTCTGACCGTCTGGCATGATCGATGCAAAGTAATCACCTTTTCCATGCCAAGTTACCTGTAAGATGATATAATTAATGGACAAAAAATATTATACAGTTATGGTATACTTTTTACTTTTTACGACTCTTTGGTAGTAGTAGTCAATTTACTAATGAAATAAAAGGATAAACATACTTGTGTAACAGTTTTGAAGTGTCTAATAACAATTCTGATGTTTTTATCTCGCTTCTCTTCATCGACGGGTTCCCATGTGACAGCGGCAGCCACACGATCCGATGGAACGTATTCACCCATATCTGGACTGTCTCGTAGCAGGGCATCTGTCTTCTCTACAACTAATTTATCTCCTACTCCAGGATTTATAATCATGACGTCGGTGTCTACAGCTACGGCCACCAAGGACAAGGATTTACTTGGGCACCACTCCACACAGCGGACGGTGCCTTCGAATACAAACGTCTTCATACAGCGACCTGTAGCAATCTCCCAAACTGAGAAAACACAATGAAAATGAAATAAGAAATAAGTATATTATTTTAATAGGAGTGCTGATTATTTTTCTCATGTTGAACAAATTAGATTACAAATAAGGTACAAATTTAGGTAAGTAAAAAAAAGTAAAAACCCTTAAAAATACATACTTTTGACTGTTCCATCGTCAGAACCAGATGCAAAGAATTGACCATGTGGCTCCAAAGAAATAGAACGAACCATCCCAGTATGACCTTTGTAGGTCATTGAGAGGACTGTGGGGAAAGGTTGAAGATCCTTTGGATTTGGTAGTTGAGGTACCAAATCCTCCGCTTTGATGGTCAACTAAAAGTTTTAAAATTAAAACAGCCGAGGTCACAAAATGATCAAAATTAAAAATAAATGTCAATTTTAGTTTGAGTCTCACTTAATAGATTGCTCACCCTCATTTTCTTAGCTCTTGGGCACAAGTAAAGATCTAAACAGCGTTCAAATCTTTCCTTTATGTATCTGTCATAAGCTGGAACGTTACGCAGTGCTTTATGTTTCTTGGGAACAAAATTATATTTACGCTTCCAAGGCTGATCTGCTTTTTGCTCCCAATCTCTGACCTACAAAATATAGATAATAAAAAAAAAACATGAATGTCATCGAATGCTTTATTTTTTATGACACTAGAAAAAAATACTCAACAAAGTGTCAGTTTGGTTAAATGTTAAATTAAAACTGTAAAATGTACCTCGTTGTCATCGAAAAGGTATTCTGCGGGTGGATTGTACGACTCGGCATTTCCTGGAAGACGAATTTTGGGTGCAGAGATGTGCTGATGAATTCTTCTCATATTTTCCGACTTGTCATCCGAGTCCCAGAGCATATAAAATTGAGGTTCAGTCGGTGGCTTTGGCTTGGGCTTCATCCATCCCATTTTTATAGCATGGACCATCTTTGAAATTTTCATCTTGTCTATTTTGGACGGGAGGAAGGAGGCTTTGGACTGAGGAATTGCTCTCAGTGGCGTCTCCATTACTTCAGATGAAAACCATTCAATCCAAGGCTATGGGATGTAAATTAGATAAAATACAAAAATATTATATATCTTAGAACTATTATAATTTGAAAAGGAAGAAAAGCATAAATGAAAAAAAATTCAAGTATCATAATATTTCGCTTGTTTATTTCATATTATTGTCTTACCGCATAGTCATTAAAATCAGGGTCTGGAACATTTCCAGCTTGAATCCTCTGAATCAATTCCATGTCCTTATCACTCAATATAACTTTCTGTCCCGTCTGCTTGTCTTTGACTGTGCGCCTATATAAATCAAAAACATTTTATTTAGTTGTAGTTCTTTGTGAAATAAGCTACTTATCTTATTTAGATGGATTCAAAGAAATTAAAAAATTGAACAATGTAATACAGGTGTAATTTGCTTACCAAAAATCTGGATCTTCCATTCTGCTTAAGAATTCATCTAGCTTATCACCTTGGACTGGCTTGATCAGCTTCTTTCCATCCAAATCGTAGCCAATGTGTGGGTACTCATCATACCAATTAACTGGGACGTTTCCTATAGTGTTTCTAATATCCTGTGAGAGAATCAACAGTCAATTAATACAGTGAATTAAGCATGTTCAAGCTTATTAAAGTATGTCTTTTGAAAATGGAAAGATACTATAAAAGTTGACGTTAAAATTACAAATGTCACTGAGTTGTGAAAATGGTTATACTCAAGTACCTCTTCGTCAGACGAATCTTCTGCATATTCATCATAATTCTTTGGATCTGGGTGAGGTGGAGGAATTGTTTCGATTGCTTGAGTTTGTGTTTTATTCTTTTCTTCCGTATCTGCACTATTACTTTCAATACTATTCTTCTTCTTCTTCCCTTTCGTTGTGCTATCCTTACTCTTTGTCTTTTTATCACTTTCATCAATACTAGCAACAAATTCTTCAAATGATAACTTTTCTAAAGCATTCAAATTATCATCCTCTTCTTCTTCTTCATCATCATCGTCATCATCACCCTCCTCTTCACTTTCACCTTCGCCATTACTTTGTGGTAAAGTATTTTCGTCAATATCAAGCTCTTCATCCTCTGAGTCACTTTCCTCTACACTGTCTTCCTCGTCGTCATCTTCATCCAATTCTAAATCACTGTCTTGGTCTTCATTGTTGTCTTCTTCTAAATCTAAACTCTCATCATCCTCTTCATCTTCATTTGATTCGTTCTCTTCCTCGACTACTACTTTTTGTACAGGTTCTTTTATCTTACGCTTTCTACCACTTCCATTATTTGTAGCATTATTAGTATTAGACTTGCCATTACTGTTACTATTAACTAATTCACTTGATTTTTTAGTTTGCTGTTTGTTGTTATTGTTTACTGTAGCAGTCTTTTTGGGAGTCGACTTGACGTCAATCGTGTTAGTGTTCCTGAGCTTCATTGCTCTTTTCACCATAGTCCGATGTAAGCCAAGAAACAATCTAGATACAATAATATAAGCATACAATGCAAAAACAATATTATTATTCTACAACTAGAATACGACTGAAATGAATATTATCTTAAAATGTGAGTTAATTTAAAATGAATACAATTAATTACCTTAATAAATACTTATTTTAACGATGTTTCCGGATTTACTTATGACAAAAATACCAGCACGTGTGAATGAAACTGAATGGAAAAAGAAAGACCGCATGTAGTCAGAATTTGGATTTTAGAGCGAAAATCTGGTGCGGGAGTTTAACAAATTCAAATAAGCCGAAACTAAAAAATAAAAAATAAATTAAGTATTCTGAAAAAGTTTATTTCTGTCGTGTGTTTGTGAACTTTTCTAAAACAAAACTAATTATAATAGGTTAATT
This sequence comes from Sminthurinus bimaculatus, assembly GCA_034698285.1. Classification (NCBI taxonomy): domain Eukaryota; kingdom Metazoa; phylum Arthropoda; class Collembola; order Symphypleona; family Katiannidae; genus Sminthurinus; species Sminthurinus bimaculatus. The sequence goes on along the minus strand of JAQIVE010005834.1, from coordinate 7,120 downwards.
AATTATAACAATGCCGAAATATTATTGTGATTATTGTGACACATATTTGACCCACGACTCGGTAAGTTTTTTTGATTACAAATAACAAGACTAATCAACAGGATTTTGGTTTACTTTCCATCTTCATTCTTTCATTCTTCATTGTTTAAAATACTTTTTTGTAGTTTCATTTTTATTGTTTTAATGTGCCATTTGGTAAATATGATGTTAATATTTTGTTTTAACGATTTAATTCTAGCCGTCTGTTCGGAAGACACATTGTGCGGGTCGTAAACACAAAGATAATGTCAAGTTTTACTATCAGAAATGGATGGAAGATCAGGCTCAAAGTCTTATAGATGCTACCAGTATGACGTTTGACATGTCTTTTTAAATAATTATTTGATGCATATTGACAACATATTATTTTTAATTGATTTTGATTATTGTGAATTTAATTACTTTATTTTATTTACCTATAAAACTCGCTACTTAACTTTAACATTATTCTTGACCCGGTTTTGGCTCTGCTAAATTTCAGCTGCTGCTTTCAAAGCGGGTAAAATTCCAGCAAATCCATTTGGCTCTGGTAAACCTGGAGCTGCAACAATTCCTCCTCCAGCTGTTTTACAAGGACGTGAGTGTTCAAAAATTTAAATTATGTTTCCGTTTTTCTAGTTCAAAAAACTATTTTCATTGCATTCCGTACCATTATTCTAAGCAAAGATTGATCTTGTAAATTTAATTTTTGCAGAGCGTCCTGGAATGCCCGCCACTGGCCCTCCACCCGGCGGACCTCAAGGACCCCCTCCTCTACTTTTAGGACCCCCTGGTCGACCACCAATGGGAATGCCCCCAGGAATGCCCGGGCACGGGCCACCGCCAGGCATGCCTCCATCGATGCTAGCAGGTTATTATTGTTCCCGATTATTGACCATATATTTACATACCTTTCTTCATCATTAAAAAATTAAAAATTATTATAACTTTTCTGTTCTACTTGCAAGTAATTTCATTACAAAAATAAAATGTAAACTCTTATGATTAATCTCTACTAGGAATGAGACCTCCAATGGGTTTAGGAAATATGGGAATGCCTCCTCCTATGGGAATGCCACCCATGATGATGCCGCCAGGTAGACCTCCTATGAATCCTATGCAAGGTCCTCCACCAACACAACAGCCGGGTCAACAACAGCAACCGCAAGCGCAGCAACAATAATGACATCCTTATTTAATTTTCAAAATCCAAGGTTTTACAAAACTACTATTATCATCGTCATCATACATACTATATACTATCTAAAATAATTTTTATATCCTACATGATTTACATAAATATAAGATACAGTATAATGTTTCATAAGCTTGTACAAAATACTATGAGAGTAAAATAATTATGTAGATTGATTATTGATTATGTATTATGTAGGATGGAATGGTTGAATAACTAAAGAATTTCGTTTGCTTGTTATAATTGATAATGTAATAAATTTAATCTCGTGTAAATAGTAAGTATACATAAACTAATAGTCTAAAAACGTAAGTTTATTCTATAGATAATATTACTTGCAATAATTTATTTTATTGTTGTTAAATCACTTTTGTTTTTCGTACATCTCTTGTAAATGACTAGAATCTAGAATCAGAATTCACCATTTGGACCAGAGACGAACAGCATAAGATTCGATAAGACATAAGACTAATAATCATGAATTATTGTGTTGAACAAGTCAATTGTACGGAGGTTGTTTTTCGTTCTCTTTTTGATTTTTACATTCAAGAAATATCCAAAATCAGTTTTTTTACACTCTGGTTCTGACCGTCGTTTTTTTCATTCTGCGGGTGCAGAAATAGAAATTGTATGTACGTTTTTCTCTTCATTAGACACTTAGAATGGTAGTTTGTATATATTTTGTAGGATTTATACAAATTTTAGGTTATTTAGACATGTAAATATATTATAATATATTATTTAAAAAAGAAAAATGTCGTCAACAGAGTTACTTACTTTGTTACTAAATTAAGGGTTATAATAATATAACTGTTATGATCATGATTTATAATTTGTTGTGTATATATTACATTTACAGTGTAATAAAATAAGCTCATTTTTTAGAAAGGAAAAAATAATTTAAATATGCAAGTCTCAAGTTCTTTCTTTATTTTTTTCACAGATCACAGTTACACGGAGCATCGAATAATGCATTATTCATTATAGTACTTAAGCAAATTAATGAAGCATTGTGAATCACACACAATATTATTGAAAAGCTTCGTTTCAAGTTCACCTTTTCGTAGAAAACTGTGTGTACATTTAAAAGACAAGACACTGAACTGAACAGAACAGAACCGAAAAAAGTTGAAAGTTTGACTGATGTTGAATCTGCAGAACCTTTCATAAACACTTTTCACCTTTTAAACTTTTACTGCATATCTACACTAATATTTTAGAAAAAAATGTATTATAATAATTTCGACTACTCGCCCACTGCCTGAGTGGGCACAAGGTGATATTTTTTAGCACTGTCCATAGCCGATACACTTGGCTGGAGAGAAAACTGATGACAGATTGGATCGTCATAATTGTAACAAGGATTATTAACATTCCTATTATGATTACTATTATTATTATTATTACAGTTATTTGACCTCGGCTTCCTGCCCCCACTGCGGAGCTTTTGAAAATATTTTTGCTTCAAACTCATCATCCTGTCCTGGAGCCCGATGACCTGCTCCCGATAAAAGGTCGTCTGGGCCTCACTGGCCTTGAGTTCCTTGACGAGGGAGCGAAACTGCTGCTTCTTGGCCACGAGTAGATGTTTAACGTATGCAACTTCTTCGGGGGTCTCAAACCCCGGCGACCTCTGCAGACAGTCCCGGATTTCAACGTACATGGCCTGCTTCTGATCCAGCTGTTTGGTCTGCTCCCTCAGCTCACTGTTCCTCTTGACGAGACGACGGGTCAACAGATTTATCTTTTGGACCATCTCGTATGCTGTCGTATCCGTGGCCTATCAAAGCAAAGGTTACAAATTTTATTTTTTGAAAGTCATTTTTAACTTGTGATTTAAATTATGTGTTTTTTTTAAGTTTTTTTTTACTTCAAGGACGCGCCATCTATGAACGTTGATGGGATGATCCATTTGATCCTTGAGAGCGTTCATCATGCACTTTTCCTTGGCGATGCAATTTTCCAAAATGGAGACTTCATGACGGAGTCGGGAGAAGTTGGTCACCGTCTTAATTTTGCTCGCCTGGAGTTTCCGGCAAATCAGGACACCGTAGCGAGTCTCTCGAATCTCCCGCATAATGTTTCGATAGTGGTAGGCCCCGATTCGTATCGTGGAGTGGAGCGACCGCCACTTTTCCCAAACTTCCCGCACCTTGACCTCACTGGCCATGAGTTTGCGGTGGAACACTTGACCCCTCGAGTAGGCCGCATTGGCGAAATAATTCTCCTTGGACAGTTCCGCCGCAATTTCGGCCATGCTGCAGCCCAATGTTGACCTTTCCACTTCCAAGGCGTCAACCTGTCGCTGGACGTCTTCGGCCATCCTTTGAATCCGCTTGGACTCGGCCGTGAAAAAATCCGTTTCCTTCAAAATTCGGTCGTAACCTGCAAAAACAAATGTAGTCGGTGGTAAATTTTAATTTTTGGTGCCAAAGATCAATTGAAAAAACTAAAAACCAAGGATTTTTCTTACGTAAAGCTTCTCGATGAATAATCTCATCTTTTTCATTGACCTGATACTTTAAAGAACGAACTTGGTTGTTCAGCAGATGGATCTTTTGAGTGTTTTCTAAAATCTCCGTCTAAGCACGATTCAAATTTGATTTGAAACTTCATCTTGAATAATTTTTCTAAATGATTGTAGTAATTTTTTTATGTTTTTAAAATTTTAGATTTTAGTACCAAAGTATCCCTCAGAGTTCTTTCAAATACGCCCTTGTCATACACGGCCACGTCATAGATTTGTTGAGTTTTTTTGAGCTGAGTCTCCAGGATGCCAAGTTTCTTTCTAAACTGGAAGATGGCCATGTCGAGCTTCTTAATGTCGTTCAGCTGAAAGGCGACTTGCTGAGCCAGCTTGGTGGCCTCGTGACTGTAAAAATCCCGCTCCTTCTCCAGACGGAAGATTTGATGTCGCTGCTCGCTGATTTCCTCGCCGTAGTTTCGCACGGCCTGCTCCAGATTTCGAACGGCCACCTCGTGAGTCTTGGCCTGATTGGCGTGCTCACTCGTGACGGCGGAGGCTCTCCGGAGATTGCGGTTGACGAAGGAGCGCTCCTTGTCCAGCTCCTCCACCTTCTTCTTGTTGTCCTCGAGCTTTTTCTGGGCCGTCTCCAGGTCCTTTTCCAAGATGGCGATTTTCGTTTTGAGACTCTCCCGGTCAATCTCCAGCATAACTAAGGACTGCTGCAGCAGCACCACCTTGCGAGTGTTCAGGGCTCGTTGACGAGTGGCTCGGTGCAGCTCTAGCTTCAGGTTGTGAACGTCCTCCTCTTTTACCTAATACATAAATATTATTTAATATTTTATTTTGAAATTTTATTTATTGATATGTATTATGAAAATTTGAACTTACTCGAAATTCTTGAGTGCGCCTGTAGGCGTCCATCGTCATCCTTTCAACGAGACGCTGTTGATTTTCCAGGTCCGACCTCAGCTTGTCTATCCGATTGCCCGCAAACTCCGCATCTCGCACTGCAGATTCGTTCACAATCTACGTGTTATTGCCCAGTTTCGTTTATTATTGCGTGATACTAATGGAAATATAATACAAACCGTATGTTATTAATTATTTTTTGTAAGTCCTACTCGTTGTTCTCGAACGGCCTTTTCGGTCTCAACCAATTTGCTGGCGGCCTGTTGGAGAGACATGTCCAGTTCTTCCATCTCTTTCACCTTGGTCCTGATTTTCTTCTTAGCCTCTTCCATCTCGTGCCCGAGTCGCTCCTTTCTCGCCGTCTCGCGGACGATCGCCTCGTTCTGGGCCAGAAACTCCTGGTCGAGCAACTTGCTCTTCTCCTCGAGACTGGTGCGGCGGTCGAAGAGCTCTTGACGCTTTGCAAATATTATGTTGAGCCTCGAGCGAAATTTGTTCGTCTCCGTGTTGGCTGAGTCTCGATCCCTTTCCAACTCGTTCTTCACCTTTGTCAATTCCTTCAATCTGTATGAATCATAAAGTGAAAAAGTTTTGACAATACTTTCAATGTTAATTTTTTACAGAACACTTGACAGATTTAATCTTTAAAATAAATGATGAATTATCATCTTACTGATCACGACCCTCAACTCGTGATGCCTGGTTAATGTTTCGATTGAGGTCGAAAATGTCCTGCTTGAGTTGGTCAATTTTGGCCTGATTGGTCTTCTCTGACTCCTCCCCAACGTCGACCACGTTCCACGACTTCTCCAGCTGCTGACCCAGCTTTTGGGCCAACTCGGGGTCATCCTCGGCCAGTTTTATGAGGAAACGGGTTTTGGCCATTGTCGCTGATAAATTCGACTGTATGTTGTAAATTGGTACATTTTGTAAATTATTACACGTTGTTTTTGAAAATTTCAACTTGACCTTTTGATTTGACCTTTGACTTTATTTGACCTTACCGAAAGTTCTCGATCAATTTGAATGAGACGGTTTTCATTGTCATGAGATGATTCAATTCCCTCCCAGAGCGAGGAAAACTTATTCAAAAAATTTAATTCAACATTCAGTTTAAAGAAAAAAATTGCATTTAATGTTTTTTTTCAAAAAAAAAAGTCTTAGCTGACCTCCTCTCGAATGGGGTCGAGTAAAACTCCCTCATGTTCCATTTTGGTGATGACCTCCTGGATTTTATGGTAGACCTCTTTGACCTTCTCGTAGCCAAAGTCGTCCATAGTGGGGATGTGATCCTCCTCACCTTCCCCCTCCCCGGCGAATCCCGAGCTGTAACTTTCGTCGTCATCAAGGATGGATGCGGGGGGCTGGATAAAAGTGGGCTTTGGATGAGTGACGTGGATGGGCGAGGAGGACGCAGGGACGGTGTGCTTTGAGTCCTCGTCCAAAAGCTCATCATGCTCCAGTTGGTCGTGGATCTTGCGGCTGAGCGCCCTGCTGGCGAGATGGGCGGCGGAGAAGGTTATTGTGGTAGGAATGCCGGTCGACTTTGGACGCTTGGAGCTGGGCGGGAAATGAAACTTGCGGCTGATTCGGTTGGCTCTGTGTTGGGTGGCTCCACCTTTCGACTCGGGGTCGTGCTCGTTGTTGTTGTCTGGATGATCGCTGTCCTCAGTGATGGTGATATGATGACTATGACTACGACTATGAGTGGGAGTGGTGCCGGTGGAGGTCGAGGGGCGGATACTGCCCTCGGCTGATGGTAAGGAGGATGGATGGGGATGAAGGTGGGGGCCGGAGGTTGTTCGGGACAGGGGTGCACTTGCAGGGGTGCTGAGTTGGTGGTCGTGGTCGTGATCATGATGATGATGCCCGTGATCATGGCTTTGACTGTGATGGTGGTGATCGTGATCGTGCTCGTACTCGTGATCTTCATCCTCAACGGTGGCGGGGGTGCTGGAAGGAGATGGAGAGTTGGAATTATGAAAATTGTCATGGGCGGCCGCAAACATTCGAATGCTCTCACGGATGTGGAGGGGGTCGATGAGGCTCATCCGGGGAACATCTTCATACGGAGGATTACTCTCATTCGTTTCCTTCGAGTCCGAGCCCTTGAGGGAGTAGTCCTCTGTTGCCTCCAGATGTTCTTCCATCTTCTTCTTTTTGTCTTGGGCTTTTTTCGTTTGGCTCCTTTGCACAATGAGTAAAAATCGATGGGCCCTTCTCACATTACTGATGCTGACAGACGACAAGAAAAATCGCCGGTTGGTGCTGCTGGTGGCTGGTTTAGATTTTATATCTAGGTCGAAGGCCCCCACAAATTTGTTGACAAACATGTAAACAAACACTAAACACTTGACTTTTTGGTTAAATTCTATGGGATTTGTAATTTTGATTCATTTTGCATTTTGCATTTTGCACTTTTTTGTTTTTTGTCTTTTGTGTTTCTTTGTTAGTGCTTTGTGCTTTCGTTGGTGCAAAAGTTTGCAGTTTGCAAAATATTACGTTTTGGTATCGGCGCAGTGCAGTGGTGC
>JAQIVE010005833.1:0-12307 GCA_034698285.1 Sminthurinus bimaculatus | reverse complement strand
CTTCAATTCCCTGTAAGCAGAATTTTTCTTGCTGGTTGGTTTACATGCATACATACACACATAAATATGTATATTATTATCTAACAAGTAAACTTTTTCAGGTGTTCCCTCGACTTTGAAACAAGACCAACCCTAGTGGATAGGCCTTATCCAGTAGGTTAAGGACCCGCAAGAATTTCCGTGTTATCTTTATAAATACGCCGTGGAGAGCCCGTCAAAGTTTGAAAATTTGACCTTTTTTCATCTTTTAAGGTCACTTTATGGCTCACCCGGTTGTTGAAGAGAAGCGGGACTCATACCATTTGAATCAGAAATTTTTTTTGAGCAACTTTTGTTTTTACACTTTTCGAAAATCTCAATTTTTAAAAATGTTGGCTCAGCACTTAGCACTAAAAGTAATTGCACTTGTACTTGTCTCTGTATAGTTTTTCGGCCTCTTTGATCTTGGAGCCATGATTGCAATAACTTTCGGTGCTAAGCCAAAGTTTCCGAAAATTGACATTTTTGAAAAGTGTAAAAACAAAAAATTCTCAAAAATTTATTCTGATTCGAATGGTATTGGTCCCGCTTCTCTGCAACAACCGAGTGACACATAAAGTGACCTTAAAAGGGGAAAAAGGTCAAATTTTTATGCTTTGGCGGACTCTGCACGGCGTGTTAAATAAAGATAACACGGAAATTCTTGCGGGCCCTTTACCTACTCGATAAGGCCTATCAACTAGGGTTGGCGTTGTTTCAAAGTCGAGGGAACACCTGAAAAAGTTTCCTTGTAAGAAGAATTCATTTTTACTCCATCGACACTTTTCCTTCAACTTTCAATTGGAGCATGAACAATGCTTTGATGTGGAGTCGGTAGGACAGTTCCAAGCATTGGAGCATCCACAAGCGACCCCATTGGCGTTTCAAACGGGGTATCCGCAAGACTCATTGCGGGCGTTGCATATAGACTCCTTTCCTCTTCAACGGGTGCTTGAAAGTCCAGCGGAACTGGAGCTGGAACTAGCAATCGAACTTGATCTTGAAGCAAACCCTGCCAAAAAGCACAGCATTACATATTACATGTTACACACACATGCATTATAAAACAAAGGGGAATTTCTGCGCAGCCACTGTGAGCTTTCATCCTGGACAGTTTTTTTTTTTTTGTTTTTCCATTATAGTTTTGTACACGTACATACATATGTTTAGCTACTTACGTCTTTAATAGATTCAAGCTGGATGAGTGCTCTCTTATACTTTCTGTTGTATCCGGTGGTAGAATCTATGTATTCTCTCCAAACTAAATCCAAATATTGCCTATACATAATATAATACATAATATGTATAAAAGATACAAAGTCACAAACCAAGAAACAATACTAGTCAGTGCATCTATGTAAGTATGCGACTTAACAAAATCCGCAGCCGGCTTACATGAGCACACAGCACACACACAGACATAAGTAGGTATATATATATGTATTATATTAGGTCTTTGTCAACCCTTAGAAAACAAGCTTAGAAAATCTCATACATAAATACATAATTGATGAGGTTTGTCAAGAGTAATAATTTTTTATTACATTTTCATAATATTTCATCGAAATCTCATCGAAATTTGATCAAAATTGATGAAAATTTCGACCAAAGTCCAAAATCGTGTCAAAATTTCATGAGATGCTTTGGCAAGATTTTTTTCTAAGGGAAAGACTGCATACATACATATTTAGATGCATGCTTACAAGTAGTGTAATAGCATAATCAGGTAGGGAAAAAATTTGTATTTTTGGGACTTACACGGTACTTCGCCGTGCGCCCAAAGCGGCGGGGACGATCCACTCGCTTTTTTCGGTGGAGCCACCAGGGAAAAGTAGGCGGAGTAGTTGCCAGCAGCTCTTCATGTCCTCCTTTTGAGACACAAAATTCCAATTAGCAAAAACAAAGCAGTCACATGCCGCATGCCAAATTTATGCAGTCAAATCCGCGTGAGGGAAATCCGGATAAACGAGACGAAAAATATTAGACCGTACAATTATTTTGTATGATTTTGATTTTCTTGTACTTTTTTACGGATATAAGCGGGATTCAGATACATAAGTGGGACAAAATCTTGCGATATTTTTGTTTATTTTTGTGTCGCATCAGAGAGAATTTACAAAATTTCAAAAAGAAAAGGTAAATATGATGAGGATCAAATGGATGAGGAACATTATGTATGAATTTACGTCTTTTTTAGGATTTTTATAAGAATATTTGCTGCTTGTTATTGTTCGAACGAATTATCATAAAAGCGTCTATGACTTGTAAACAAGAGCTGCTCAAGAAATATTAACATTTTGTGTTCTTTAAACTTAAATTATTGTACTTATTTGCTTACGGAAAACGTTTTGAGATTGAGTTGTTTTGTGTGGCGAAAATCGCCAACTTTTACTTCCAAGTTGGACGTCACAAATATGTTGCGGGGATGCAATTTTCCGTGAGATATCTGAATGTACATATATACATGCATAGAACAATCGAAAGTTTGTCATAGAATTTGTTAATTTACTTATGATTTATTTATAAATACGGATTATGAATGTGGAAATCAAAAATCATCCCTGAGTTTTTATGGAAAACGTTCACATAATATTGTATATATGTACATTGTACATATAAATAACAGGAATAAATTGAATTCTGTGCTTACGCCATGTTCCGCAAGGAATTGAAGTACGCCAATGACATGGGTCAAGATTTCGACAAACTCAAGTTCAGCCGCGACAACACGTTCTCGTTGCCGGTTGGCTTCTGCGTCAAATAGAGGATATTTGCTCTGCAAGAAGGCTTCCAAACTCATCGAGCATTCCATGACCGTGTTCAGACAACCTGTAGATAGATATGTATAGATAGATAGCAGCACAAAAGTTATAATTAGTTGTTAAATTTAAAAATACATACAGTCAATTAGTAATAATTACTATCCGTTCTAACTAAATATGCGGAAAAATGATGTAGTTACTGTACATTTTATTTAAGAAGTTGTGGATTAGTTGCAAACATTCCACTGACTATGTACAGAAATATTTAAGTAGTTTTGGATTTCATGGACCATGGTTTCAAAAAATGCTCACCTCCTTCTTTATAGTAGCCAATTAATTGAATGATATTAGGATGATTTGGATGGGAGCAGTAAAAAATAATTTCTCGGCAAGTTAAGCGCCTCAATCGCCTTTCCCGGGTCTTCCTCACGACAACGTCCCTGCGGCGGTTTAACCGTTTAACGGTCACATCCGAAGACCCTTGTACACAACAACAAAGGTTGTCGTTGCCATCGACTAAAAAAAAGCAATATTGTACTTATATAAGTCGTACATACATTTAAAAAGGGGTCAAAATTCCATGATGATGTGTTTTGACTTGACACTAGAGGAAAGTTACTGGAGCTTACTTGGTGAAATGACGTCCGCTGAAATTTGCTTGGCCTTTGTAAGCCCTAAGAATTCCTGTTCTTTTTGCGACCGTTTGTGATGAACACATGTAGCCACGACTATAATTATTGCAGCCACACATATTATGGTTGGTAGGTACCAATAGTCCAGAACACTCGAGCCCGGGATCTCTGAAATCAATCATAGAACATTGTACTTACATACATATGTATAGGCAGGTAAGCAAAAGAAATTCGTCACTAGTTACCGAAAATTCCTTTACATACATATACATGTCCAATCTCAGAGGATGTGATTTTATTGATTATTATACAATAATATTTATTTATTGGTTTTTCAACATGTGGAAGGATCAGATGAGAAAATACAAGTTACTTTTGGTGATGCGGATTTTTGCAGTTTTGAGCTTCATAGTCTGGACAAAAAAACCGTGAAACTCAACAGTTTGCATGTCCTCTGTGACATCTATGGTAATTTCCGTAATGTAACTTCCGTCCTCGGTTTTGACATTGACTCTGTTCCTTGCTGCCGTGAATCAAGAAACGTTATACAAAAGTTATGGACCGGGTGTCCAACAATAAACAATAAGCGGACCAGTTTTTAAAAACCGCTATAGGAAAACATGACTTTTTCAAAAAATCACCATTCAAAGATGGCGCTGAATTTCCAAAAACCAAAAAACACGGAAACCTTAAAAAAGTGTTGCAGTTTTTTTTTAAAAATGAATTCGGCGCCATAATTCAAGTTTAAAGAACTTTACCAACCGGGTTAACAATTGACCTTGTGTGACCCCGAGGCCAACGCCACCGGACCTTTGACAGTTATTTGTAAAAATGCTTTGGTTCTTTGTGTACAAGTCACATTTTACCGCATGTTGTTATTCGCAGGGGTTTCTGAGATATAGATTTTTTAAAACTGGTACGCTTATTGTTAGACACCCGCATTTGAAAAGCTAATTTGAGATCTCCAAAAAAATAATAGACATTATGTATATGAATTGAGATGGTATGCGTTTTTCGAGTAATCTTGTTATTTATTAAAAATTAAACCAGAATCCTTACGCAAAAATAATCGGGATCCGTTTTTGTAAACTATGGATACATGTTCCATTTCCAGGTACAAGTAGGAAAGTGCTGTGCATTGAAATGTCCTCGTGAAGGCTTTTCCAATTATTTCTCTTGTCTGAATTGAAGCTTGAGGAGGAATTTCTTCAGCAAAGTCTGAACATCAGTCATTCGACCATATATTATGATTGTGCATAAAATTATTGCGATGCTAAGCTCCCTTGCAAAAAATCTTGCCAAAAAATCTAGTCAAAAAATCTCATGAGATTTTGATTCGAATTTGGTCGAACACCTTTGGTTCAACTTTGGTAAGATGTTCCTGAGCTGTGATGATAATGGCATCGAAAATTGCCCATCTTGTCAAATCGCATGAAAATCTTCCCTTAGAAAAAAAGCGGTCCAAATTCTCATCAACTTTGGGTACATTTTGATGAAATAGGAAAAAATGAGGGGCAGTATCGGAATTTAGCATAGGGGACAGCATACAAAAAATACACAGGGGATAGTATGGGTTATAACATATAGGGGTCAGTATGGGAATTTACGGGATTTTTCTCCAGTTCGTTGTTTGGAACCTAGCACGAAATTCCATAAGATTTTCGTGGTTGGCCATTGACATTGGACATTCTATAGAATTTTATGGAAATTCGGGCAAAATGTGACATTAATTTCCATGGGTAAAGTTCCTGGTCGACTTGCCTCAGGCGGGTTTTTCAAATCTCAAATCAAATTTTAATGGAATTTGAAAACATTTTTTTCTAAGGGCTGTTTTAAATTTTACTTTCTCCGTGACAATAAATTAATGGTGGTTGTGAATGAAAACGTAAACCTAAATTTACGTTGCGCCCCTTTACAGAGATTTGGACACATTAGCTTCGCTTTTAATGTGAGGATGTGATTACGAAATCTTTTGCTGCATAAACATTTACTTATTAGTGGTATAAACTAATTATTTAGTTACAGTATCAGAGTACAGGGTACAATTGTAAGTACAGTTTGTGGATTGTTGGAAAGCTTATTTACATTTTAAGCGATCCAATCCTCGTACGACATCCTTCTCTTGGACACCACCGTTGGCAAAGCATCGCATTCTATATGGTGGCAATATCTCGTGGATTGGTTGATGAATTATGTTGCAGTCACTACATTCTCTGTGCCATGTAGGATTATATGGAGGAATCTGTTCAATCGAAAAAAAATACGCTGAATAATAAATAAGGCTGCCGGGAATTAAAATTCTTGGTGAGTTTTCCTTCAGTTTAAAGTAATTTACAAATTTAAACCCAATTAATTTAATTTAAAATGCATTGCTCGTTGTTTCTAGACATTGAGTTAGGTCATCATCATGTATCAGGTTAAAAGATAAAAGGTTGATTACACATAAAGCGATTCTAACCTGTGGAGTAATAAGGTTACAATCGAGCAAAATCCCACACGTGAAAACCTCGAGCCTCATTTGAGTATCCGCTCTTACGGTGCACGTTGGGTCATTTGATCCAATTTCCATCTTGATTTCTGGTTCATCTTGACGTTGGATTTCTAAAAAGAAATTACTTTTTTTTCTGGCCTTGGACATACGTAAAAAGTAAAACACCATGATGAATGATGAACAAGGATGCATATTGAATATAAGTAAGGACTTACTAGTTTCTAGAAATTTGATGGTCTGCACTTCGTTTCCAACGGCACATTCAAGCGTTTGGTTTTTTAGTTTCAAATGTTCATCCGTCTCCTTCAGGAACGTGAAGAATCCCTTTGAGTCATAAACCACGGTTTCCTTGCCAAATTGTTTAGGCTCCTTTGAAAAATATTTATATGAGCCAACAACGTTAAATAATAATTATTATGGATGGAAATCACGCTTCTATAGCTTCTATAGGTTTTGTACAAAATTAATATAATGTAATATCCATGTAGAAGTTACTATAATTATTTAACTAAACGTACGGGATCAAGCCGGCGCAGCCTTGGTTTTACATTCTTGCTTGTTACCATACATGGTACAATATGTCTTGGCCAGGCCGAGGGCATCCGAATTGTGGTCCCATTGTGGACAAGTTGTTGACTCGTGGTTTTATCTGAAAAACAATTACATATTTACAACTTACAACTTATGTACAACACATGTTGACTCGCTTTGCGGTGCATTTACATTTTACATATGACATTTGTGTGTGCAGCATTTCCCTTGGACAAAAATCTTGTCAGCAACCTAATGAAATTTTGACAGGATTTTGGTCAAAAAATTCCATCAAATTTTTATCAAACTTTTGATGAAATATCACGAAAATCGTGTCAAAAAATGGCAAATCTTATCAAAATTTCACGAGATTTGATTATGTATGTACATGACACGAAATTTAATAGAGCACCTGAAACAAAGAAAATAGTAGTAGAATTTCCTTTCAAGCAGTTGTCGCCAACATCTATCCAACCTGTTTCCCCTCCCACCAACACCCTCATAATCGTGATTTGCTGGTAAGTTGCAGGTCGAAAAATATCCACAAACTCGACCGTGCGTGTGAAGCTTTTAGAATTCTGTAAGAAAATATATATTTACGTTCATAGTAAGTAAGTATGTATTATGTATGTACAATGTACAATGTACATGCACTTTTGTAGGAAGAAAAGCTTGGAGATTATATGTAAACAGACTGTACTAAATATATGTAGGTGTACAGTGTACAGTGTACAGTGTACATAGTTATTATGCAGGTGACGAAAATTGTAACTCACTTGAATGACGGGACTCATGGATATTTTGTCTGTGTTGATCCCTCGGGATGTCATTTCAAGTATCAGGTTTTGACCGGGCTGTAGCACAATTGAGCCCTCTTTATTGTATATCGGGGACGATACTTGCGAGGAATTGTTCCCGGCATCGTAAATTGAGATATTTAGGCTGCAGGGCTGAGACTCGGCCTGGACAGTTGCTGTCCATAAACAAAGGGCACAGACGAACACCAGACTGTTTGGCCACTGTAAAAAGATGATTTGTATGAATGTGTATTACCCTTAATGAATTGCTCAATTTAAATAAACCATCTTTGCAAATAATCTAATAATGCGATTTTGACACCCTTTTTGTCAAAAATATTTGATCCCATAATCTCATTATGAACTATTGCAGGAGCAACCATTTATTTGAAAATTTTTGCCAATGTGTAGTAATGTTTGTTTTGTCATACGTTTTCATACAGGTTAAATACTCAAGTTAAATACTCAAGAAAATAAGTATGTAAATATGCTGCAGTTAGAGAGATAAAAAGGCCGTTATCCCAAAAAAAATCAAAATCATTCCAAATTCATGTCACACAAATTTACGAGCAAAGCATTTTTACGCCTCTTGATCAGATGCAACCTGAAGAATGAATTAAATTCCTTAAACGTTAATTGCTCCTTCTTTTTGTAGTACATTTAATTTGGCAAGCGTAAGCATTTAGGCTTTTTTCGCATTAAATTTGAAGGCCACAACATACTTGCAAGCGAAGGGGTGCACGGTGAGCTGTTTGGGATGCTGACCGGGCTGTTTTTTTAAACACAATTGATTGGTTTTTCCAAAAATTAATAGATGTAAACTCCCTATACCTACGTCAAAGGTGACAGAGAGAGTACCGTTTAAAATGGGGTCAAATGGAGAAAATTGGTAAGCTCCGCCCCCTTTTCCCTCAATCAACATAGATTATTTTTGTCAAATGTGATTTCAGAGGTCAATGACCTTGTCTGACCCCTCAGTTTTACGTCAGTTATAAATCCCCCCCCCCTTGCCTTGACCCCGAGGTCACTGACAATCAATATTGTCATGTTGTTGTCATGACATGCATGACACAACACGTTTTGTTATTTATATTTTGAAGAAAGACGGAAGCAAGAATCTACGACAGTAGTTATAAGAATTATTATTATGATTGGGTCAACTGAAATGTGACCCAACCTCTGACCTCGACTTTTACAATCCAAGAAAATAAACTGGCATTCGGTCTTGAGCTCTGGACAACTAAACATCTTCTCCATTTTACTCTGTACTATTTACTCATCCATAACTTTACAATATTGATTTTAAGTCTTAAATACAATTTTCATGTAATACAGCTTCATGGCCAAGGTCAGAGCGATGACCTGGCGTGACCCCTGACGTCCCATGACAATCAATATTGATTTGAATTCTCATAAATATTTTTCATGTAATATAGTGTCAAGCCCAAGGTCTGGAGGGTGACTTGGCGTGACCCCGAGGTCACCAAACAAATCAAAATTGATTAATTATTGAAAATTGAATTTACATGCCATATACATCTTATGGTTAAGGTCGACAATGACCTGGCATGATCCCTGAGGTCACGGGACAATCATTTTTGATTTGAAGTTTAAAATATCATTTACAAACAATATAAACTTCCTACCTAAGCGCGACGATGACCTGGCTTGACCCCTGAGGTCACTAGACAGTCATTTTTTATTTTAAGGCTCAAAACCAATTTCCATGTAAAATGACCTTCATGGCTAAGGTCAAGAGGGTGACCTGAAGCTTGGGTCAAAAGTGGTTATTGAGACGCGACCTCGAGGTTGCCAAACAAATCAATATTGATTTGAGATCTTACATGTAATTTCCATGATATGTAAACAATATGAGCATCATGGCTTGGGTTAAGACGATGACCTGGCATGACCCCAAGGTCACCAGACCATCAATTCTGATCTTTTGGTTTTATATGCAAAAATAATGAAATATAAACAATTTGACCTTCATGGCTAAGGTCAGAAGGGTCACCCGAACTTTGTATCAACAGGGGTCACGCCAGGTCATCGCTCTGACCTTGGCCATGAGGTAAATATTATGGGGGAAGTGTATTGAAGATAGTAAATCAATATTGATGGTTTTGGAGAAAGTTTTTAAGCCCCGCCGGTCAGTATCCCAAGCTGTCAAACAGCCTGCTGGGCGGACCAGGGTTTGCAGCAATGGGCCACAAAATCCCACAGAAAACAGAAAGCTGCATTTACTTGTTTACTGCCCATTCCATTGTGCTGTTACATTGCTAATTGAGACCTCGATAATAATGATAAATGCCTTTATTATTCTCCGTAATAACTGTCGTGGGCAATAAAGGACAGTAAACTCGTCAAGTTTATACAATTTATTGCACGAATTTAAAATACATGTACAATAAAACCTCTACATGTGTAGTCATTCCCCATCCAATCAACTCTCCATTTTGTCAAGAATTGACAATCGACTATGTAATAAGTATGTATGGAGGTTCAAGTTAGCCCACAAAAAATTCAAAATATTTTAGCCCCTTAGGCCTGGGGGCTAACTTGTTTATCTTCGACCGATGAAGTCGTTTCTTTTATACTCGCCGCCTTTCCAAGGATGTATTTTATACAAAACTGTAGTCAGTTATTCTGTATAAGTATGTATGTGTGTAGTATGAAGTCATCATTTGTGCAACGAATTCAATAGATAACTAGTTAGATAGGGTCTACTGTATAAAATGTACGGTGGTGTAATAAAAAGAACTTAATTTCAAGTCGTTTACCATTGAACTAACTTCACAACAGAGTCTTAAAATATAGCACCAGAAGTTAAACAGAATTCCCCCCGGAACAGACAGAGCAACTCGTATTTTTTAACTTACATGAGAATATGAGTTTGACATTTTACGGCTGTGCTATTGCCTTGTTGCTGGTCAACGTATTTTCGGAGAAATCGGCCTTGGCGGCCATCTCCAGTAATCCCGAAAATTCAAAATGGGGGCGTTGGACTCCTGCTGAGAACCTCCTTCGTCCCGACCTCCCGCACTTGTCCCACAAAATTGCCGTTGACCTCTGCGCGGCCCTCAACAAGACAAGTGTGTACCACAGGGCCAAGTTCCTTTGGGCCAAAGTTCATCCCCCTCAAGCCCAAACCCAAAATGGACACAGCGAAGGGAGTTTTATTTCGGCCCCCTCTGACGACGACTCTTCCCTAACGACAACCTCTTGCATTAAATATGTGTACCGAGCCTGCTGTAAGTCAAGTATACATGTAAAATGTACATGCATGCATAATGCATACATCTGTGCCCTTAGAACAAAATCTCATGAAATTTTGACGCGATTTTGGTCGAAAATCCTGCAACTTTAACCATGGGACCTTTCATGAGACTCTGATGAGATATCATGAAAACCTCATCAAAAAGTTGTCAATTTTGTCAAATCTCAATTTTCATGAGATTTGATGAAACAAATTTCCAAGGGTTCATATTTCGTTTTTGCTGTACATTTTTTGCAAGTTTTTTCATCTTTATAAGGGCATAAATTTATTTTTCTGTTGTACAACTTTTTATCAGCGGGACCCATCCGCTTTCCCCTGTCACCCAACTGCGGCTTTTTCGACCTTGTCATATTAAACAAGGACCAGTGCACTCGTGAACAACAACAACGAGAACAAGAACAAGGACTGAAGGAATATGAGAATGAGAATCAGCCCATCTTAATTGACCACGCCAGAGCCTACGAACTGTGCCTCATTGTCAATAGTATTCATTCTCAGCCCTTGACGACCCTCACCCAAACTCAGGACAAGTACACGCCAATCAGGGTCAACATAGACCACGATGCCTCAAACGATGCAGAACGGTGCATCATCTGGAAGACAACCCCGTGTGGTAAACTTTTTTTTAATTGTTTGCTTATCGAGTACTTACTCTGCTTGTTGGTTTGACCTGCTAAAATGGCCTTTTTACGAGATTTTTGTCTGAAAATCTTGGGGCATAATAATAATGTCTGCACCTTTTTTCAAAAATTTCATCAAGCAGCAACAGAGGACGACAAGGATTGCAATCAGTGGACAATGACGGTGCAGCCTCAAGACAGTTGCCAGCAATTTGCCAGCGTGCACACCAACGCCAATATGACGGCCAACAGTCGCAAAGGTAAAAGGAAACATTGGTTATTTTTTATTGAGCTGAAAATGACGTTATTATAACCCTTAAAAAAATATTTGGTCTTTTTTGATCGAAAGTCGATAAGATTTGGTATGACATTGACTTGATGTGCATCTGGTTCAAAGTTTACATCATCTTTGATCAAACTTTGACAAGATTTTGGCGTGCACGCAACATCATCTCATCAATATCCCAACAAAATACTACCAGATATTTTATTTATCATGCACAGTCGGCCATTTGATTCAGAAAGTCATTGAGAAGTGTTTGCTCAAAACCCGGCTGCTATTTTATTTTATTAGTAATTACCCGAGTAACGAAAATTATTTGGTACATTCGGGCTTGTATATAGTCAGTCAGGCTTGGTAGCAACATAAAAGGTTCCCTGTTGAGTCATAAGTCCTTAAAATGGCCGTTCAAAAAGGGTTTAAAATAGGCCGTTCAAAAAGGGCTTAAAATGGTCCGTTTAAAAAGTCCTTTAATGAAGCCAAATTTTCGGTTTTTTGGGTCAGATTATTTTTGTTTGGACTCAATGTTTGAATTCCGCATCTTACCAAGTTTTTACATAGTAGTTTTGGCGTATTTCTCAAGCGTATGAAATATGAGAAACAAGGGACCGTTTTTGATGCTACTATACCTATATTCTGACGCATTTACCAATAAAATAAAATAGCAAGCGGGTTTTTAGCAAACAGTTCTCAATGACTTTCTGAATAAAATGGCTGGCAATTTCCGACTGTGCCATGTCAACAAAATGTATCGGTTGATTATGACCTCATGAGATTTTGATGGTAGTTTTATACCAAAATTGCATGAAAAATTGATCAAAGTTGACGAGATTGTCGACCAAATGCCTGTCAAAACTTCATCAAATCTCGAGCCCAGATATTTTTCTAACGACCAGTAT